>QQSS02205612.1:0-11796 GCA_003687565.2 Craspedacusta sowerbii
ACATACATACATACATACATACATACATACATACATACATACATACATACATACATACATACATACATACATACCGTCATTATCATATCCCAGTATTCACTCTACATCTCTAGACTTCTAAACTTGTATATATATAAGAAGCGCAAAGAACGATAGATGACACAAAAACGAAAACGAAAGAACAAATACTAAAACAAAGCACAACAAAGCACCAATAACGAACAAAACATTATAGAACATTAATATCCATTGACACGATATCGCTATAGGTACACCATGAAAGAGATTCCGCAAATCAAAATTAAACCTTCCCTGGCAAACCTTGCTAATACATAATCTTGCTAAATGTTGCAAATAAAAAATATGCATGAACATAATCTCTCACAATTAGAGAAGCAGCGACAGCGGCATAATGATATGAAGGCAGGAAGGCAATAACGAGATGATAAGCAGGTAACGCATGTGTAAACATATAATGTCTAAACATATATATATATAGTTTGCCGAAAGAAACTCTTTGTAAATATTTGTTTTTTTTTTTAAGTAGTGGTGCTTGAGAAAAATAGTTAGTCTACGGATAGCCGCGCTGAAGTAAGGTCGCAAGACGAGGGTAAGAAGGTATCTTCTTGTGTGAACCTTGGGTGGGGTCTTGGACGTCCCTCATAGGCGGGCTTGGGGCTGAGAAACTCAGAGTAGAGTTGGATAGATGGGAGGGGAGTTTCTTCCGGGCAGCTCCACTGAGTACGCAGATTCGCGAATTTATTGAACCTAGTCAAGGGGTTTGGTGACAACATGTCTACGACATGAAGGAATTATCCCACCTTTATGACTGCATTCCTAAAGTGTCCATCGCTTTGCGTTGTTGCTAGATTGGGTATTATTTTCATTACATTATTGTATTCACCATTCCCCTTGGGGTTGGCTGTTTTCGAGGGTTCTTATACGAAGGATGACCCTTGTGATACTCAGTTATCAAGGTTGCGGTTTGCAACATGCCGAGCAGAAATCGAAAAGTCCAAATCTAAGAGAAGAAAATTAAGGAACTATTAATTAAATAATAAAACTTTATATTTTATACTTTAAGTTTATATTAGCTAATAAAAATAAAAAATATTGAAAAGCAGCAGGTAAAAAGCTGTAAAAAGATCGCCTGGTGGCTACGTACATCTAATTTCTAGAAGTTTATTTATATTTCTAGTGGCTGCGTTAAGTTCAAGATTGTTTATATCAGAACCCGGTCAGTGTATTTGATTTGTTCTTACTGGCGCGCTTGAGATAACCATCACAGCAACACAAAACAAACAAAAAAGCAAGTTTTCCAACCCATACATCTAGCCGCTAACGATTTTGGAGCAACTAAATTTATGGGTGATGGGTATGCGAACATCTTTATTGTTTTCGCAGCACTCATAGAGGAAATAAATTCTTGTTGCTGCTGTTGTTGTTGTTGTTGTTGTTGTTGTTGTTGTTGTTGTTGTTGCAAGAGAAATAACTATCCAAACTATGAAATAACTATACAACTAATTAGACCAAAGCAAAAACTTTGCTCCCGGAACCCTTCGAAACGGAATTCAGGAGAAACATCTCCAGACACAAGCCATTTACCGCCACATCGCCATCAATAATCCAAACTCTCATAATCCTCTCTCCATAATACACTCCATAATCACTTCGATCTCCATAAAGTCAATACGTGAAGTGGTGCTGTGGAACTCGCGTGCCAACACGCAACATCGAAAGCTGGGCACATGCAGCGTCCCATTGCGCCCGATGTGCCCTCTAGCTCATACGAAGTTTCCCAACCCAACACTCCAGCTACGGACTCTTCACATCAGCAACGCTGACCAAAACCTTATCTCACGTTACCCTAATTTAAACCTTCTCGCCGCTAATGACGTTCGGTTTGAGTGCGTTCATTCTGATAGAAGAGGGTAAACAATGGTTGCTGAGTTATTAGAGCCAAGCCAACGACGGCTTATCCCACTGGCATGGCAACCGCACCAGACCCGTCCAGCCTTTTTTTGGGTGGGAGAGAGTGGGTGGCTGCTCAGTAGGGTCCGAGCCTACTACCGTTGAAACACTTATCTTCGGGATTCTTCTTCGGACGACACCACATACACACGCAAACACACACACACACACATACTCACATATACATATATATACATACTCAGTGCGCTGAAGCGTGGAATTCGGCCATCCGCTATGCTTGCAGGT
The DNA here is from genome assembly GCA_003687565.2 of Craspedacusta sowerbii. Lineage (NCBI taxonomy): Eukaryota > Metazoa > Cnidaria > Hydrozoa > Limnomedusae > Olindiidae > Craspedacusta > Craspedacusta sowerbii. The sequence continues at coordinate 2,218 of QQSS02205612.1, forward strand.
TTAGTAATTTCTTATTCTGCAGTAAATTTAATGAGAATAATTTAAGAGTTTCGATGGGTAAATCTTCAAGGCCAAGAATAACTTTAGTAATTCGGTTCTTTCTTGGACCATCTTCAGACTAAACGAACAATAATACGAAAAGAAGCTGAAACAATCATCGTTTTAGGGAGCCACTTTTTCGGAAGTCGACCTGAAACAGCTTAAATTTTATCGAGCCCGAATGTACGGTAAGTGCGAGTGAGAAATGATTGTAGGCGTTCACCAAGCTCTCGAGAAAGAAACACTCCCATTTGAAGCAACACCGGCTTAAAGATGGCGATGGGAATTTCAAGTATTTTCCTTTGAAAGCCATGGAAGTGACGCTCTATCACGTGAAATGGACTGTTGGAGGTGTCAAAACCGGACTTCGTTTACGCTTACATTATAAGACGGACAAACCTTGCTTTGGAGCGTTTAATATAAGACGCATGGCAGGACACCATATAACGAAACAAATCGTTGGTGGTGTAAAAGCAGGACTTCCAAACGCTTAGATTACAATTTGATAGAAATAGAACCCCAAATCAGCATGGCTGGTACGCATCATATCAAACTTTTCAAACCATTCAACCCACGTGCTGAGCTTAAACTCCAACACTTGACTAGCGACAGGATTCCTTAACAAAACATATGCAGGAATCCCCCTAACATCAATCAGATTCCTCATCTCCAAAACAAGAGTCGTCACCGGCAAAATGGGAATACCTACATGGCCACCGCGGAAGAAGTGGCAAAACACGGCGTAAAACGAAACAGAAATGCAACGTCACATACAGGGGGAACAACCGCTTCCTTGCAGTTACGTAAATGGAAGTACGCTTCATGATAAGCATCTTCACAGATTGCTCCAAAAAACACCAAGAAGGCAGCTTCCGATGCAAATTGCGTGTGTGTGTGTGTGTGTGTGTGTGTATGTGTGCGTGTGCGTGTGTGTGTGTGGTGGGGAGAGCTTCCGTGAAGCACGGGCATTACTCAAACGTAAAACGCACAAAAAAGAATGTTACTACAAACAAACATGGACGCCATACAACAAGTCAAACAAAGCACAGCAGAAAATATTACCAAGCCACGAACACGTTTATTTCTAAAATAACAAATATAACGCAGCCTGGTACAAGTTAATTTCTAAGGAATTATGGATACCAAAAATGAGCACATAAATAAGCGCAATATCAGTTTTATATCAAAAACTCCAGAGCACCTGTCGTTGCGCGACTTTTCCAAACCCACTCACAAGGGTAAGGAAAGGGGAGAGAGAGAGAGAGGGGGGAGCGAGTGAGAGAGAGAAGAGGAGAGAGGGGAGCGAGTGAGAGCAAGAGAGAGAGGGGAGGGAGCGAGAGAGGATAGATAGTGATTAAGACCACAATAAAAATTATATTAAGAAGTGGAGGAAGTAGAAAACAATAATAATAACAATAATCATAGTAACAACGCGAATAAAATAAAGAGATGCGGCACGCGAAGAACTGCAGATTACTTATCAAACCGCAGGCAAAAGACTTCAGTAGACCTCCTCAACGGAAGGAGCGCTAGCGGCACTGTCGCTTAGGCTGGAGTCCGCCGAGAAATGCTCGGTAATACTCGGCTTATCCGCCGACGAGTTTCGCAAATCATGATGGTCGTGCGCAGCCCGCGCAAGGTACTCGATACTCGGCACGCCAGTGGTCGTGTTTATGATGGTGTCTAGAATGTCAAGCTCCTGATCTTTAGTCGGGATGTTCTCCGCTTTCGTCCAGGACCGATCGTGCTCCAGGCGGTACGCGCCGAGAAATTTATGAGGGCAGTTTGCCCACTCCTACAACAATATTGGAGCAAATACTAAAAAGCTTGCCAGGTCATACGCAAAGCAGACCTTTCTTATCATGATGTTTGAAAATACCTACAAAGATAGCAATTCTTATCTGTAAAAGAATTTCGCGCCATACGAAACAAAACCTATACGAAACGAACCGATTTGAAACCGTGACCAAAATGATACTAATATTGCACTCACACTCATTTTATCAAAACGCTTACCCATAGCGCAAAGGACGATAAAAGAATCGTCCATCTATAGCGGTCCCCTTTTACGCTAGATGCACGCACACTCATAGATACACACACACACACACACACACACACACACACACACACAAACACACACACACAAACACACACACACACACACACACACACACATAAACACACACAGACGCACCATGCAACAGAGATTGGGCAGTCGGGAAACGATAAATGAAAGAACTCCTACTGACACCACGCGCATGCGCATTAAAGAAATGCCTTGCGAACATTAGCAGCGATGGGTGGGCGAGACTTGCTCGATCTCACTTGGTTAACTAAAAATCATCGGGTTGATCGGTGGGAGCTACCCAAAGCCAGTCTAAACTCGCGCATGCGTACCTGTGGTGACAGCATCGAGAAGTAGGAGTTTCCAGAGCCTCGTAGGTATAAGTAGTAAATAGTCCCAGGTTTCTTCACAAAATTGCACTGCGCCTTGTGGAGCAACGCGGACTCCTTCGCGTCTTCTAGAACGTTCCGTGCCTGCAAACACAAAATAAAGATCGTGCTTGCCGTCTCTGGAACTTTGCTTAAGGAATATAGGGAAAAATAAACTTCTCTGCTCAAAGAATTAGCTGCAAATACTGCACCAGGCTAACAAGGGAAGAATTTTGTGAAGTGTTATTTTCGAATGCCGAATGTGAAATTGTAAGTCATATTATAGCTCTCGCGGTACAAGCAGAGTCAAAAAGGAGCATTAGTTGGCACGGAAGTCTTAGTTACGGCGAAAGTTACGGTTACGACCATGCAGTTTCGGTAAAAGTTTCGGTAAAAGTTTCGGTTACGGCCGTAACTGAGAAAGCAGATTCGGTCGACCTCGGGTTGGCACGATAGTTGCCGCGGAAGTCTTAGTTGGCACAACAAGCTACCAGTTCGAAGCTGCCATGGTAGCAACTAAAGCAAAGATCTCGTATTAACTCCGAGCAGGGTCTGCAAGGATAATAGGGTTTGTCGAGTAATTCTTCAAGTTCGGAGAACGGGGTTCTAATTCATAGAAGCCTTCACCTTGAGGTTTCACGGGCAGGAAAAAACTAACAAGCATTCAAGCAAGTCCGACAGTCAAAACAGAACAGTCCAAGTGGCACGGGCAAATCATCAAGCGAATCAGCTACGCCACATGCCAAAACAATCCGCCCAGGCTCGGGTTAGCCTATGAATCTTCCTCGTAAGCCCAAGTAGTCAAAACAAGATCTGCACAAGGGGAACGGGCTTACCAGGCAAATCAGGGAATTTGAATGCCAGACTTGGAATCAGGGAATTGATATGCCATGGAAATAATCTCATACTCAAGAAGTTTTGCTTCGCTACTGGTCCTCCGTTCCGAAAAATCGCTTCGTAAGCGAAGTTTATCATAAGACCCCAGATTGCGTAGCTTAAACGAGATTTTTGGCAATCATACAAGGTGTGAGCGTTAACTACCCCTGCCCACGTCTCCTATGGTCAAGATGTAGATCGTAAGGTCACGATGTTTTGTAAGATCAAGATTTCACATCATCAAGATGCCTTTTAGAGATTAGTAAAAGCCTATCGTTCTGCGTGATGAAATACTAAGATACTACAGACTTTAAGAAGCCTGGAACTCTGACAAACGCTGAAAGGACAAAACCTCTGCCATCCCTTGAGTTAAAATACATTATGGCTCTATACAAATCTACCACAACTGGTATCTGAACTCCAGGTGTGAGGACTCCAGGAATTTCATTTCCATATTTCTAGCAGATTCTTGTAGCTAAGCAAGCAAGCAAGCAAGCAAACATGATATTCTTCTTTACAATCTGTACATTAAAGCCCTTTAACTGGCCCACAGTTCAACTGAGAAGACTTAATTTGTGACTAAAACAACCTTTATAAAAGAGGCAATAACTGGCATCTTTTGCTTGCGCATACCGTCTGTAACACTACATCAGAATAAGAATTGTTCACATAGCCAAACGAACCCTGGTGAATGGTGCCCACAAACTATAATCAGAGGAGCTGGCTTGATCCTGATACTGAATAATGCTTGTTGAACATGCCACACAGTCAGCCATAATCCCAGCATGCAAGCAATTTCTTATTTTCAAACTATTAACTTGGAAGGCCACCAAACCTAACACAGCAGTACTCAGGATTAAAAAAAAAATATGAGGCATGATATATGACATCAAAGCTCTCCTTCTCCATATATAATAAAGCAACAGTGTACACATAACACTAACCTGCTCCTGTAAAAAGCGTATCTGCTCAGCAATAATTTGCAATTTTCCACTAGCCAGGCATCGCACTGTTTCATCTGCCCTCTGCACTTCCCTTGCCAGTTCAATTAGGTCTGTTGGAACAGCTCTCTTGGTGGAAAATGGATGAACAAGCTGACTAGTTGCAGCACTTGTGTCATCAACAATGCGTGCAGCTTCTAAAGGTCAAAGACTAACGTCGCATTTCAATTTTTCATAGCCAACTCTAGACATGTAATTTTAATCAGTCTTCTTGTTGCTGTTACAGTCCATGTGCGTTTTCTTTTTCTTGAATAGCAAAAAAAAAAATTCACAACAAAATCAAAACATACTATAACAGATGACTTCTGCAAGAATAACATCAATCCTTCAAACATGCAAAGAAAAAATCTTGATCACCACTGAAACTGCAAGAAACTGGTATAATTAAAAAATTGGGTAACTATTACTATTTAGCCGTTATATACATACTGACCATGCCCTCTTAAAAAAAATACCAATAAAGCAAAGAGTCAATGTACTTATAACAAAAATATTATTCTAAAAATTATTGAGCTTAAGGTCGAGCTAAAATAGGCGCTTTAACGTGGTTAAGACAATGAGTTAAACTCATTATGACTAAAATACAAGCCTACCTGTGGTCACCGTGTACTTTAACAAGGCAGACATAATTCAGACTGATCACTTTGACCTCAGAATTTGCACCGGCTAACCTGAAATTCTACAATAGTCACATTCGAAATCCGCAGTAATTGGAATCCATTAGCAATTAGTACAAAACCCAGGGTTCGAGAAAAAAAAAGGAACTGACTTTGGGGTCCGGATCCAAGGCACTATGACCTGATGACGCACCACCTTCATTCCGTCAACTCTCACTCTTTCTCTCAACATTCAAATCAGGCTTACCAAATGATATTCTTGGGAATAACTGACCAAACTATATAGGCATGCAATGACTGAGTAGGTGTTCTTCCATTACACAATCCATTAATGCTGTCATACTGACAATAGCACCAAATTAGGTAGTGTATCATAGTATGGTACTCATCAACGGCAATTTCAATTCGTCACTAGCACACTATCGTAAGGATAAGACTGGGGCCACCAATACAGTAAATACCTTCGCATAAAAAATTACATGTAACAAAATACATCTCAGTAAAGTGAAAATAGCTGTATGCTTTCCGATTTCTATTCGAGTACTTATCCACTGCATGGACAAAAATTTCAAGATGAATGATCACATTTTTAAGATGAACTACTCACTACCTCCCAAATGATTATATGAAACTGTAGTTAGAATATTCCAATGCATTCTTTTCGCGAAAATGATACCAAACGCAATCACAACAATTGGGCAAACTTTAAGCTTTTCTGCAGCAGCAGAAGCTTGAAGATGGCTCAATAACAGGTGAATACATTAATGCTTGGAACTTCGTAGTTACAAAACTCAATAATATCAAGCTTGCCTCTGGCTAAAACTTTCAGTCAATTAAGTACTGCATCTTTTTGTTTTGCTTTCGACAGTTTCGACTCAAGATCCCTAACAATTCCCGGTATACATGCCTTAGCAATTCAAAACTCAAAAAAGCAAGCTGAAGAGTTCTCAAAAGGCCAATTTTACACGCACAAGCTTTTTGTGGACCATAATAACGCGATTATCATTACTGCAGTATATCCTTTGGCCTTAATTCATACCCAAATACGTATCATCTGCAGCTAATACAACGAAGTGTTTAATTTGATTAGCAAGATCTCCTTTGATTTATCAAACATACTGTACGCTTATGAGCACTCATAATATGCCTCGAACGTGTACTTCGATCTCGCTGTTGGTCCAAATTCAGAGGCTCCTGCCTATAGTGTTTTTCCGGAGACTTTCATGCAGCTGGATCTGAAGCTTTTTGTAGATACCGAACAGATAGGTCGCGTAGCTTTGGCAGGTGGCATGTAGTAAGGTCAGTGCTCACTGCTGATGCTACTGTCAAGTTACCGTTAACTCCTCAACCCGAGATTGGGCCTTTGTCTCGCTCCATGACGCGAAGTTCAGTATGGCGACCAGGTCCCCTAACATGTTGCTGGTTATTGGAGTTTAAACTGCTAGATGTAAAAACGTAACTGTACAAATTTTCGGGAGTTTGGGGTTTTACATACCGTGAAAGATGAAGTTATTGTTCTAGATTCAAAGCTGCAAGATGTAAAAACTGCGTCTTACATGCAGTACTCTCGCATACAGTACCCTGTTTCTTGGGAGACTGTTCCAAATTTTATCGCTAGAGTTTAAAGACTAATCTTCCGGTTTGCAGTCATCACGCAACCAGTCACGTTGATGCTAATGTTTTGTTTTGTGTGTCGGTGTATGGAGTTGACGTCTATATTGTCTTAGAAATAGTTCTTATATCTGCGAGACTACTTACCTCTAATACTCCTAGCTTCTAGTAAATATCATCGTTCAAACGTATCAATAGTAGATTTTGTGTCAGTACGAGTAAACAAGCTAAGAGAACGAGCGAGTTGGCAGTTCTCTACGTCGCAAGTCGAAAAATAACGGTCTATCCCAGGAAAGAGAAAGGTGAGTCAGATCAAGCCTTGCTTGCTCTTCATTAGGCAACCGTTTTGCATCTAGGCCTAGTAGTTGGCAATTAGGACGACAAATTCTTTAGACAGGCCCTATGTTGTGTGTGTGTGTGTGTGTGTGTGTGTGTGTGTGTGTGTGTGTGTGTGTGTGTGTGTGTGTGTGTGTGTGTGTGTATGTCTGTGTGTGTGTGTGTGTGTGTGTGTGTGCAATCTTGCGAGTGGGAGATATCTCCTGGGGATAGTGACGTTCGTGACAGGTAGGCTGCGGCAGTAAGAAAATGCAGATTTAATTTAATCTTAACCGTGGCAATGCGCAGCGCTAGCTTCTTGACAGTCTGAAACCAGGGAATGTGGTCTCTGCCGCAATAGTGCCCACATAAGGGACTAAAGGAACTCGAGATTTCGGAAGACCCGGATATTGCAGATCAGCTTGTTGAGTCATTAGATGTAGCGCGGAAAGCCAGATGCCTGAAATCGATCGAGCCGATGAATTTTACCCACTCGAGTTGAAAGAGTTAGTACGACGACTGGATACCGCACGATGCCCTCGACACTCAACCAGATCACAAGTTTCGCCCAATGCAGTTTCAGAGTACCTAGTTCAAGTTGCAAAAGCTGATGAAAAACTCGAGAGGCGGATTCAAGAGGTCACACCAAAATGAACAATGCCAAGCCAGACATCATCTCTGCTACGGAGATTTAGGTTGCTCTGAATAACGTGAAGGCCGGAACTGCACCGGGGTATGAAAATTCTTACATCTGGGTCCAAGCGGAATGTCTTAGCTTGCCTCCGTCCTAACACAAATGCTGCAAAAACACCGAATACCGCAATTTTTCAGGCATGCAAAAGGAATTGCACTGCAGAAGCCTGGAAAGGACCCCCGATCTTGCCGCCAATCTTCATCCCATCTCGCTACTCAGTGTGTGCTACAAGATCCTCGAGCGCGTAATTCATGAAAGAATCAACCCCAATGTGGAATCGCTACTTAGCGAAGGTCAGGCAGGTTTTCGTCAAAAGCGAAGCACCTGCGTCCAAGTCTTAGAGTAATCCGATAACTGGTGCTGTCTTCCTGGACCTAACTGCTGCCTAAAACACAGTTTGGCATATGAGTTTGCTTGGCGAGCTTGCCAGGTGCCTCCCTCCATGGTTTGTCCAAGTTGTTGAACTCCTGCTCAGAAACCGCCGGTTCCGAGTCCACATGGGAGACAAGTCTAGCTCTTTGCGCGTACAGAAGAACGGTCTGCCACAGGGCTCAGTCCTTGCACCTGCCCTGTTCAACCTTTACATCAATGACTTTCCAATAACTCTGTGCCGTAAGCTTGCCTACGTAGACGACATTCATTGTGCAACGCAGTAGGCTTCATTTAGCTAACTTGAGCACCCTTACGACCGATATTGTAACAATCACCAACTACTGTCGCAGAGACGCCTAAAGCCAACGTCGCGAACACCGTTGAGAGCGCCTTCCACCTATTCAACGCGATTGCAGCTAAAGGACTCTCGGTCCTGACGAATGACCAGTCACTGAGGCATGACATCTGTCGGGTCAACACAGGGGTTACACTAGATCGTACCCAGTCATTCAAGGCAAACCTTTCCAAAACTGCAAGGCAACGTAACAATTTACTAGGCACTACCAGGGGCGCTGGAGTAAGCAGCCTTTAAACATCGGCCTTTGCTTTAACCCACTCAGCAGCAGAGTACTGCTGCCCGGTTTGAGCCCGATCAAGCAACAGGTAGTCGACTCGCAACTGAACAGTGCGAAGCGCCTGATTACAGGATGCATTGCTTCTGCTCCAGTCCATTGGTCGGCCCTTTTAGCCAACATCGCCCCTCCAAGACTCCATCCTCAAACCGTAACTGCTGGCATGCAGTCCAAAATCCAGAGGAACACACTGACCTGTACACAGTGATGTTGCAAACCACCCACAGACCAAGTTTTCATCAAGGTCCTCTATATGGTCGTGTAACACCAAGGACTTCATCAACCTGCTGGAAAGGTGAATGTGCGGCGGCTACTGTGGTCAACAACTGGCTAGTGTCAAACCCAACCTGCCGTCAAACTGGGTTCCACCTTTTGCGACTACCCTCGTCAGCCTTAACCGGACAGGCCAAAGCACCTATGGAGCATAGCACCACCTGACCTGCGGCAGTGCGAACAGCGTCAGACAATGAGACACACCGCCCACGAATGTCAGCTGACAAAGTTAGACGGGGTTGGGCTCGAAGCCCTCCATCAAGCTAACGGCATTGCTGTTGAATAGTTCAACGACAATGCGACGACAGCATTCGACAGCGAACAAACATCGAAAAGAAGTGACATACAATTGAGCACATTGCCTAGCATTTACATGAGAAGGAGGCGTCCTCTCAGCAGGAAATACTGAGTGATAGGACGCAAGCTTTGCCTGTCGCTACATCCATTCATACCGTCCCGAATGGAACATTAAGTGGCGCTCATCTTCTTTTCTTTAGCACTGGTCCTGTAGCGGGAATGTCTACTTAGTCCTGGACACGCGGCTACTGCATCGCAGGAGCTTTGCAATTCCTTCTCTGTCAATCGAGTAAACTATATCGGTGAAAAAGGTTGGAACGCGTGGAAGCGACAACTCAGTCAATCAATCAATCAATCGATCGATCGATCAATCAATCAATCAATCAATCAATCAATCAATCAATCAATCAATCAAT
>QQSS02205623.1:0-24396 GCA_003687565.2 Craspedacusta sowerbii
TATGTATGTATGTATGTATGTATGTATGTATGTATGTATGTATGTATGTATGTATGTATGTATGTATGTATGTTTGCGTGTTGGTTTGCTATTACAGTGTCCGCTATAAAATCCCATAATCAACTTTTCGGATGAGGTAATCGGACTGGCCGGTAGTTTGGGCCCTGGATTGGAAAATTGCTGGTAGTCCATGGAAGTAAACCCGTTGTCTATGTTGGATATCCTGTTTTTAATTTCTTTAGTGGAAAGATCGACTTGTGGCACTTGTGGCTTGCGATTTTTCCTATCAGTTATCTTCTTAAATATTGTAGGAAACAACGTTTTTTCCTAGAAAACCATGTGGGAAAGTCTTAAGCTCATTTAATCTTGGAAGAAGGAAACTTTATTGCAAGTTTGGGAAGGCCTCTAACATTTAGAAAACATTCTCCTCTTGGAGGGCCCTGTAGAAGTGTCTTAAGAGATTCCCGAATCTCTGGCATCTTATGCATGTTGTTAGCCTAAGCCTTTCCTTACGCTTCTGTTGTCGCTTGTTGTTACGACAAAACCAATGCATTGCGTTAGGACTTGAATTCATGCGCACAACTTTCTAACAGTTTGTCCATAGACTTGGAAAGTGGCCGTCTAGGAATTGCTTACTAAGGCGAGTTAACGGAATCAGCGATCCAATCGACTTGCACGATTACTGTCGATACTTTTTGGTCTACATACATAAATACATAAATACAGTCTTGGTCATGTTTGCGTCGTCCGCAAGCATAATTTTATACTGGGTCAACATGGGTGTGATGATGTTGCCAGGTGTGTCTCTGCTTATAGCTATTTAATGAGCAGTTTATTCTTTTCTTGCATTTAATTATGTGACGTTTTTTTCTTTTCTTGTATGAATGCGCATCCAAAATGCAATTGAAGCAGAACGAAAGTAAGAATCAATTCGAGACCACTGGCCTTCTTCGTCTATCGAACTACTTCTCAACATACCTCAATACCAATAATCTCAACTATAAACGTCTTTAAACTATAAAGTAGAACCTATAGAAGTATATAGTAGTACTATAAACTATGAACCTTGACTATGAAAGTCATTCGCAAACTATAAAAAAAGTATGACTGTTTAAAATACCTTGGAAATTTCCCGGTAGTTGTCAAGGGTAGATATCAGATTGGCGTAAGTTAAACTTTAAGTACGCGTGCCATTCTGATCTCGTGAAACGAAGGGAGACAGACAGAGCGACAAAGCATCAAGAGTTGCCAGTCTGCCAACCTCCTAAACGGACAGGTCTTTGCAACAAACGTGACAGTTATAACTCAATAAATTTCAAGGGAAGCGTTACATTTTCACCATGCTTATGCTCCGTCAACTAGTCAGTAAGCTAATCCTTGCTTCCATTTAATTTGCCCAAGTTAGTCCCGTCATTTCAAACGTGACTCTCGCACCGACTTTTAAATGATTCTCAAGTAACCTTTAAATCAATCAGTGGTGTTCCAATCCTCCATGGATATGAGGAAAGCAATAAACTAATAATAATTTGAGTCTACTCCAGTGGGCATTTGCTAACGTGGGTCTTTATTAGCTTCACATGCTTTTCAGTGAGACTGGCGCCCAATCCCTTCTATCGCTGAGGAAATGTTGTGTTGCTAGACCTCAAGCGAATTTTTTCTTTGTGGCTGCAAAGTCCTGAAAACCAGATAATTAACGCCGCCTATCGTCAAGTTAAACACATCTCGAATACACCAAATTTTGTTTTATACAGGAGATCCCGACGGATGTCAGCAAGCATGGCGAAGCACTGTTGTGAGTTCTCGAGTTAGTAACGATTCGGACACTAAATCTTCCTGCTGCGCCATAACTTTCTAACATTCTGGGTAGCCTGTTACCTAAATTGTCAAAATACATAAAGATCTGACAACCAGTCCTAATCCGATGTCACCATTAATTGCCACGTCATGCTGACTCGGGGAAGTGAGCAAACGAACTGAATTGCGAAATCCTCCTGTTGCAGTGCTATCTTTAAGAATCCGCAGTATTGTGAGATGAAATTCCGTGTGACTACCAGGTAGGCACACTTCCGAAGAAGACGGGACCAACTACTGCACGACGTAGTCGTCCATTGGGCTTCATTGGGCAGCTTCACGACAGTGCCCCCTGGTAACCGGGGATAACGGGACCACAGATTTGCCATCGTCGGAATCAACCAGTTGTCTGGGAATCCTATTGGGGTCTTAGCTTCTATGAGAGGCTCACTCGACAAACGACGACTGGTTTCATTTGATGGCACCGACGATCGATAGACTGCATATCCGGGAAAACTCCTGGCTCTTCACCACTTATTGCATCACGCCGATGATAAATTTGTTAGCATGTAAAACGCTCTTTAGCTTCTTGAAAGGCTCAACCAACATCCGAAGACTGGCTGCATTGGCTGTCACCAAAGATCTATGGATTACGCAGCCAGGACTACACCTGGCTCTTCACCACCAACCAACCACAGCAAACTTTAAATCCAAACAATCGAGCAGCGCCAGTTGGTCGATAAAAAATCTCAGCACCCGTCAACAACTCGGCCGCCCCCTCCCAACCGTGATAGAGCTATGGCTCTTCTCCGGCCTCGTGCAATCTACGTGAGAGCCAACATAAACAATTACATTTTGCGTAACAAGCGGTATAACAAACAGAAGATAAGAATCCTGCGGAACCAAAAGTAAGACCATTCAGAGATTCACGCTTGTAACATCACCGGCTTGAACGATGGAAAGTTCCCGTACCATTTCCTTTCAAGAAAAAAGACAGCACCTGCATTCCAAATCATATTGATTTTTTCGACTAGAAATTCAAAATTTTAGATCAAAAGTCAGAAAGGCTCAATCACGAGCTCGGTTTATGCATGAAACATATGATAAAATGCGTCACGATTCAAGAAGAAACCAAGACAACAGCGCACAAACACGACCAGAGATTATTCGGGAAAATATTAAGTCCCAAAGACATTCCGGAATCCCGAAGAAAATCTTCCACTACAGTGCGGACATCCATCATGCTAATCACACCTACGTAGATCCACAAAGAGTAAACATTGGACAGACAAAATGCAACTTTAAAATGCAAGGTGAGTAAAGCATTCAAGACGGCTAAGTGGATCATCCAGGACCGCCCGGTGATTGTCTGCCGGCTATGCCGTATCAGTAATCAGTAATCTAGTTTAGCAATAGTCTCCCCCCCCCCACCCCTTTCGCATAAACAAAAACACCGACGTTATCAAAGATGTCATAACGTATCGTCAACGGGTCGTCACGGACAGGGGCTACCATATAGCTCGATGTTCGTCACGAATATGACTTGATAGCGCTACCATAAAGCTTCATGTAACATTACAAATACGAATGATATATTAGAGCGTGCGTCAATAGGCCATTGGATTAGCACTAAAATAATAAAAAAGAAAACAAAATGCATTAAGCCAAAAAAACTTCGCCATTTGAAACTCCCTACTTTATCCGTGTACTAACGTTTTATAATTATAAATAAACTCGATTTGCTCTCCCAATATTTCAAGTCACAAACATGCACTATATATACAGACAACAACAAAAGACTGAAGAGGAATATTTTTTACATAAAACATATAGCCAAAGTCGATCGTGAACACTGTTGCGCACGAAAAAGGACAGGAGAAAAGCCCGGCTTTTCATCATAAAAAAAATACGTAATGGCTGAAAGGGCGATAAATACTGTCCTACGATGACCCCCACACCCAATCTACATAAACTTAACACTACAGGGTATTAAGCTGTAACTTTAAAAAGTTGTCCAAATCTGGATAGTCTGCAAGCTTTTAGGCGAGCAAAGCCCACGAAGATATCTGTACCAGGATAAACGAATGACTAGGGGACGGAGGGAGAACTTGAAGCTTTTGAACAACGCAAATAACCAAACGAAATTAATAATTTGCTTCTCGCCAATGGATTAGCAAGGTCTAAGGCATGCACGATTAGGCTCAAAACACATCCACCTTTAAGCAAAAGCAAGAACACATTTCAACAAAGCAACCAGGAAAATTAGCACCAATTCTGTCTCAGTAAGTCTACCTACCATGAAAAATTCAGATAGGCAAGTTCAGATAGACAAGAACTTCAAACAAAGCTAAGCATAAATTTTCCTAACGACTAGCAGAACGTAAAGGTCAGGACAAAAAGTTTCCTGACACCGCCCTAAAACAAAAACAATAACAACAACAAAAAAAGCAAACAACAGAAACAAACCAAAACACAGCACAATATATCGCACATCAATGCGCATTGTCCACGTTGAGCTTCTCCAGAGCTTCCTCGTACCCCGGTGGTAGCGCTGCTTTATGAGATTTTTCGCTCACAGAGGGCGGAAGGGCTTTCGTAGAAGTGAGTGCAGAATTGCCTAGCACCACCGGCGGATGACTGATGACCCGCTTGCTCCTGCTTGAACTGTCAATCTGGGCACCCCATCCTCTGGAAGACGCCTGCGCGAAGAGTTCACTCACGTTCATCGTCGATGGGGGAGGCGAAATTGGAGACTGCAGATCCGAGGATGAATCCGCACTTTGATTAAGGGCGTCACCATTGTGTCGAAGCGGCATCTGCTACACGAAAATCATGTAAAAGATATACCCATCAAAATATAATAGCTGATTAAAAAAAAAAAAAACGAACACAAATATCCCTTAGCCTGTGCTCGAACCCTCAGAGAGTATCACTCACTAAAAAACAATCTTGCCTTGAGACCATAACCGCCAGTAAAAATTTCGGCATTATCCATCACCATCTCACCGAATGTTAAACGGAGGTGCGCAATACTAGGGAGATCATCTTCGTGAAGCGCGCGCGTTTTTCCTCCCATCAACGTAAGTGGGAATCTTTCTTGATGCCGCGCCATAACGAGCAGGGCAAGTCCCCTGTCGTCCGTCCCACTGGGTTTTATAATGTCAGCTTCACTAAGCCGCCATGGCTAGCACATGACAAAGAGGACAGCAAGATGACAGAAATTCCAGGTGAGCGCCGAAGAGAACGGCATCAAAGATAACCGCCAGAAGATCGCTTCAATATCGGAAGGCTTTGCAACGAAGTCGGACTCGGTGCAACTCTCAAAGCTTACCGCGAGAACTTTTCTCGTCTGAACGGAAAGGCGTAGCAGACTTTTCGCCATATCTATAAGTCCGCGCGATATATCTCGACGCTAATCCAGTCATCCAGTTCCGAGTGAATAAAACTTACTTATAACTTAGAAACCCATACTTTCAGCAGTCCCCGCCATTCTCCCGTCACAAACGGGTTCTAATTTTCTTTCGAATAGAACCAGAAAGTTCGTAACGCCCAGAAGCACTCGAGCGTGATAATTCAGGTTCACGCTTTGAACAGCCGTAGCATCAATAAAAGAAAAACGTTAATTAAAAGAAACAAACAAAATACCACGACATGGACGACGCAAATTACGGATATGTCCAATGCGCGTGTGCGAGCCAAGCGGACTGGCGGTTTTAGTGCATGCATGTCCGCCAGTCTGTCTGGGACTATCTGTTCGAACATCTGTCTTCTACCTCTCAACCTATGCATCTACAAACGCATCTACCAAACGCATCTACAAGCTCCTTCCTGTTTATTTGCACCTGATGGAGGCACAGGCGACGCGAGAGTTTAGCCGACGAGAAACGTCATCGATCTACCGCAGGCGACCGGAGCACATCTTACCTCGGGAGAAGCGGACATGTCGCTATCGGACCGATACCTTTGCTCATCCGAATTCAAGCTCTCGATACCCGTTGGCTGGTCATGGTGGCCTCGCATGGATTGCCGTTCAAACGAAGTGAGAAGCAGTTTCTCCCTGAGCGCGTTTATCCGGCGAGCTTGGCTCGAGTTCCGCCGCTGATCCAAAGAGAGGGAGCGCTTTAAAGTAAAATCCAGTTGCTGTTGCTAAAACCAAGCAAACAGTTTTCATCGAATTACAAACCGAAATTTGTTTAACCAGAAGAAATTACAGAGCTACATGCGTTTACTAGAAGCAAACTCGCTCCTAAAACAAGCGCCTTGAACGCGAAATCTTAACGCAATAAAGCCTTACAAAAGGTTTTAAAACACTACATACTACCTCATTAAGGCGTGACCAATGGGTAGGGGAAAAAATGCTACTGCACAAACGCCAAGCAAACTTGTCGGGCAAGTCAAATAACAATGTAGGGCAAAACAAAAAGCAAACTTACGTTGCCCACATGAGACCAGGCTCCTTGCTGCCTCAATATCCCACCTTGAGTGGAACCATCATCTAATACGAAAAGGAGAACGGACGTCAACACAGCAGTTTTCACGGGCGTTATACCAGGATAAGCACTTCCCAAGCAATGTCAGATCTTTTCTGGGACAAAAACCACCATTTTGTCCTTATCTTCATCCACGGCGTTTCTTCAAGTAGATCATTTTATAGAAACTGAATGCTTTAAGTCGTAGCATTAACGTCCACAAAATCGGCACAACAAGAAGCCGTAAGAAATTAGGTTACGTCGTGCGAGTTTGTGATCATACCCGAAGTTAAAACAGCTGAGAATTTTTCATCAAAGCGAGACTTTCGTAGTACGCAGACAATCGCGTACTTATCCCCTACACGCTTCCCCCAATCTATTGCTTAGCACCAGAGAGCACCATGGCGTGAAGACGCAAAGGCCAAAAGGACGAGAAAAATATATGAGCGGCGACGAAAAATGGCGGCCGCGTACACGTATTGATGGACACAGGCATTTGCCTGGGTAAATTGCGGGAAATAACAGAACTTAGAATCGGCAAACTTCAAAACAACCTACAACTAATGATTAATCTTCCTAAAACGAACTGCCCATTCGAGCTTATAAATTTTTAAAACTCATATCCCCCCCTGAACCGCGGACGAATCTCCCCTACCAACTCAAATGAATAATAAATAAAAGTCCCCCGAACAGGAACCTGACTCAACTTCAAAACAATGTCAAAAGAAGCCAACAGATAGGAACTACAACGCTCGAGCTTTAACTTAAAAGACACTCCTGCCATGGAACAGCATTAAGCCACTCCTCTACAGTATTACATACGGTACTCGATCTGATAACATACGAACCACAAGCAGCACTAACAAGGGCATTAACGTCACACAACCAGACCGAAAACCCACCTCAGCACCCTACAACACACTTAATTATATACATAGACTAAGGATTTATGCAGCAGAAAGTATTAAACACGCAAATAGTACTTAAACCTTCTATGACAAAGAAAAAGGACCACAAACATACTTCTAAAAAGAACCAAAAATCATTACACATCACTTAAAATATACTTCGCCATGACAAAGGCTCACCTTCAGTATTCTCTTTCAATCTTCAGAAAGGTAAGAGAGCTTCAATATACATGAATACTTAATCGAGTACAAAAAAAACCGCTGTAACGTATTGAAGATACTCTCTATTGACTTTAATTCATATAGTTGAACGGTTGTCATACGGGCATACGTCGAGCGATAATGATATCCCATCCATCAAAACCACAAGAAATCAGGATAATCAAAGAATTAACGTTAGATAGTATCACGATTCAGTCTTGCATGGCACATGTACATACATACAAAAAGCAGCACTCTGCCCCAACCGGGCAAATGTAGGCATAACGCGTAAATAGTATGAATATGAAAAAAAAAATTCGCTTACAATGGCCATTCATTTTTGAAAAACTGTCGATGCTTCCAAAACTTGGAGGATAGTCAAGTTGGCCTACATCCGATGTCGTCTAAAATGATGAACATGCTCAATAATATACTAGAACTTTCACAAGGGGCATTCGTTGCGTACACCAAGTGGACCTTCAAACATGGCAAGTCAAATACACATTTAGCACACATGTTAAAAGCACATGAATACAGACACAGACACCCAGCACATACGTGCCAATACCCACAAAAGCCAGGACATACACATAAAGACACACACACACACACACACACCACACACCAACACACACACACACACGAGTAATAAAAGCAACCTACCGAGGATGAGTCATCATCATCAGGAAATGAAAATGAAACTTTCTTCTTCTTGTCCTTAGATTTTTTACTTCCGAATAACTAGTAAGAAAAATTAATCTCAAAAGCTACATACTAAAGATACTACTATAAATACTAAAGAGCTACATAACATAATATTCTACCACAATAAACACAGCAGGTACCTACAATTGCTAAACTTAAGGATGGAAGTTCCATGTCAGTTAAACTACACAAAAACTAAAAAATATGGCACGATAATTTTTCAAAAAACGGCATACATGGAACAAAATTGAAAAAGAACCTACATTCGTCAATTAAGTGGCCGACTTACTAATAGTTTGTGCAGAGCATCTTTTTCCTTTTCAAGATGCTGTACCTGGTTTTCAAGACTTCCAACATACTCAGCAGATAGCTCTAAGGAACCATTAATAAACCACAATAAATATCAGTCTGAAACCAAGATTGCTACGCTGAAAATTTTTGTTATTACTACACGGAAAGGATTGCACGATCACACGATTTCAGGTTTGAAATATGGCCAACAAGCTTTTCGCATTGCCATTTTATTTCAAACATTGCTAGAAACTACTTCCTTTCAAATATGTAATTCCTTATGAATGAAAGGGGTAAAATGCTGCAGATTTCATACACGTAGAGTTCTCTAACTCACTAAACCAATTTTACCCATGGTCCTGGGAGCAGTGGCCTATGCTTTTCCCAAAACCCGAGTGATAATTTTGTGATGTAACTTTAAACTAATTCTTTCAAGTAACCTCAAGCTTTAAAATCTGAAACACAGCAAATTGAGCTAGAGCACCAAATAATTTTAAACGTCTTCTATTTCAATTGTAAGCAATCTAAGTAAGTCACAGCTGGGTTTCACAGAATTTTGTTTACTGGTTACATGTGTAATTGCAACAACCAGGAATCATTTAGAGAACTTATCAAGTTTCATGTACATTGCCTGTAATAGACATCCAGGGACGTTTCCCAATAGTCCAAGGTTCTTAGGAATTCCATAAATATTTTCGTCCACCAGCCACATGCAAGGTCATTTAACACCTTCAATTAAGGAATACAATTGACCAAGCAACCCACAAGGCTCATGAGGGGATCCACCCAAGGAACTTAATCCACTGATAATTAGGTCCAAGGACACAATACCTACAAGCTAACCAGCAAGGTGACTTAAGGGGCAATCTAAATCTTAGATAACTCCAAGGGATTATCGGCAAGGGGGTGGTAATTGAGCATTAGGGAAGAAGTACAGATAATCTGAACAAGAACCAACTTCAAGGCAAACTCAATCAGAAAATTGTAAACTTATGCCAGCGCATGCCTTTATTGATGGGAAGGCTAAAGTGTGGAAAATCTTGATGTCAAGGCTGTAGTAAAGCCTTCAGATGTATGAGCAAACTCACGCAGAAAACTTAACATGAGGAAAAATATCCTTTCCTATTGTAATCATAGGAAAAATATGAGAGCATGTCCACTATAGAACAGAGCACAAAGGCATGGGCTGAGCAACACTAATCCCCATTGCTCATAAATCCAATTCCCACCTGGTCAAGGACTGAAGCTCTATAAGTATGGAATAGCACCCAAAGAATTTAATTATGCCTTGGATTTAACCTAAAAACACGGCAGTTCAGTGGATCTGAATAAGCTCCAGATATGATCTTTTAGTTACAAATTAGAGAGAATAACTAAAATTAAAGTTAAAAATTATGTTACGACTCAAATTGAAGCCCTAAGGCAACTTTGAACAACAGTAGGGAATAAGATAAAACATAAAACATCAATAAAAAAACCTGAGCACAGAAAATCTAGGCAAAGATGCGTCACAGATCTAACAAAGATACAACTAGAATAAAATATGAAGCCCTACAGAAGCTTCCTTTAGATTCTGTTGGCTATAAATACGATCTGGATTCCTTGATAATTTACCATGAAGACCTTCAGCACTTACAAAAATATATATCCACAAGTAGAGGGTAAACATATGAATTTATGGGATGGCTTAGAATTTACAAGTGGATGACAACATAAGAAAGCAAACAATCCTAACAGTGATGAGAGATTTACAAAACCTGCAATAGAAATAAGCTGAATAAAAACTACAAATCCATAAAGTTTGCAATCAAAATATTATTTCTTAGCGTGTAGCTCAGTAAGCAACCAAATCAGTTTGAAGAATCACATCAAAAAAATAAATTGCATCTGAATCGAAACTTTTTGTTGACTACCACAAAGAATAAACAAATCCATGGCAACTTAGCAAAGGAGCTCTGGAAACATTTGAAGATTCCCATAGAATTCCCTAAATGCCACACAAAATACAGGCAACAGTAGGCATACTCCCATCCATAGGGATGCTAAGATCAGTCATTTCTAATGCGGGTTAGCAAAATAATTCTAACCTTAACATGCTCGTCATGACAAAAAATAAAGTTTGATTTCACTACAACTAATGGTTTTTATATGCAACATTATGATGTATCTGTCTTTATCCCACCAATATGCGAAAAAAATTATTTTATGCATTGAAGTCCAAATATTTTTGTAAAAGAGAAATCCAAAATAAACAACTTTATGATAGATTTAAGCACACCCTTACAAATCACACAGTTTCATCATAAAATTCATCATGTTTACTGGTCACAAAAGGCTCAGCTGAGCAAAATTACTTACTCTTTCCTAGCCTCTTTTGAGATGTTTCCAATCCATCATGAGAACCATTTTCATCCCTTCTAAGAGAAGCACATTCTGGGCAAACAGTGTACCTCAATGAGCTAGAATCAGCACTACCATTTCCAGGACTCACTCGCTGTCCATCTAAATAAATGCACAAATCTCGAAGGTCACCATTCTCTTTAATGAGCTCCATTTGCCTGTCCTCCAAAGCTCCAAGTTTCTCTTGGTAAGAGATGACTTCATTTCTCATTACAGCTAAGGTGTATTTTCCAAATCTTTGCCACTCTTTGGCTAGTTTTCTACATTTTTGCCGATCGTCATCTAAATAGCAGGCTAGATCTTGAAGATCAGAGGCCTCCTTATAAAGTCGACTGTTTAGTTCTTTCAAGGCTCTTATTTCTTCCAGGTGACTTTCCATTCGCTTGTTAAATTCACGTATCAGGTTGTTGTGGTCGATCATAAGAGAAAGCTTTTCGCTCTCTAGACAGTGCACGCGTTCTCCGAGAAAGTCAACGTCTTCAATCGACAGAGCACTAACAGTTGAAGGAGAAGAAATCCCCTTCCTATTATGCGGACCCGGCTCATCAGGATACAATTCCTTTACTACCTCACTATCTTGTTGTGAAAAAGACGGCTTTTCGAGATTATTCGGCAACATAGTTAAAGATGAAACGGAGGAAGAATGGCTACCATTGAGCGAGGAACACGGATCATGTCCCATTCTAACAAGGGGACCCTCAGCTTGAGTCCGATCAGCAATACCCTCGTCCATCTTAGCAACCCTCCATAAATCGCAAGCTTTTTAGGTTCACGCCAAACGCAAAATTTAAACCGATCGGATCAAAAACCTAGACTGTCATAAACTGAACAATTAGCCATCAGCTAAAGCAAGACAGATGAAACTTTTTTATTCCACCGTTGTCACTTCCGCAAGGTGCTCAGCTGGGACTAACGTTGCTGTGGGATTCGTCAATGCGCTCACAATAGGCATGTAGATTCCTCCGCTCCGAACTCTCTCCTCACCAGGTTGGCTCCGTAGTCTAGCAACCATACTCTTAATTAGCGCCTCAAACGATAGAACACCCACTCTATTCGGTTAGTTCAACGATAAGGTACGGAGGCGTTATGAAAGTAACTTGTGAAGTCAGAATTATCTACCCGAGGGCACAGGTCTGAATTAGGAAGTATTACAAGAGCAACCTT
Organism: Craspedacusta sowerbii; assembly: GCA_003687565.2. Taxonomy (NCBI): domain Eukaryota; kingdom Metazoa; phylum Cnidaria; class Hydrozoa; order Limnomedusae; family Olindiidae; genus Craspedacusta; species Craspedacusta sowerbii. The sequence continues at coordinate 11,930 of QQSS02205623.1, forward strand.
AAAATAAGATTTTCTGATACCTTTAAGCCATGCTCGTTACTTTTCAACTTTCATTGCTCCCGGGGCATAACGAAGTGTCTCCCATACCGCGTAAGGCAAAAAGCATCAGGCCTTTCCGCTCTATCGAATATGTACGAGCAAACATATGTATTCAATTAGTTAAGTATTTTATAAGTATTTTATATAAGGAATATTTTCCGTGAGCTAAGACACACAAGTTGTTTTACTCTAACAAATTTTGACTGGGAGACTTTTTATTACTTAGTTTTTGCAGCGCTTTTCTCAGCCTGGTTAGGTTCACCGCTGACTTCGTGATATAAAAAAGGCTGCCATAAACCTTATGTTAAAATAAGTCTAATGTACCAAAAAATAGTAAAAAACTAAGTTGCTCCAAATATCAGTTAATGAAAACAAGTAGCTTAAAGCATAAAGTTTCCTCTCTTGATCTCATAAGTAGTTTCCATATACGGTTTCGTACTTTCTTATAACAATTCCTCATTTAATCGTGCAAACCCTGGTCCTCTAGTCTAAAACGCAGTCTTAGTCATCGTGTGGCACATAAAATCTGACCTCGCGTAGAATTTTCTTCGGTAAGTCTTTTATTAAAAAAAAAAGTAATTCATTCAGAACGACATTTTTATATGCAGACATTTCGACTAAACCTCTTCAGCTGAACTGACACTAATATCGCCCTTGTTCCACAGAGAGGAAAAAAATCAAGAATAAAGGTTCAGAAATTTCAAATGCTCACTATAGGACCAGGCTAACCAGGCTAAAAGTTCAGAAATTGCTCACCAGACTCATAGGACCAGACTAACCAGATTGTAGAGCAGCAAGAGCGATGAAAACATTTGTCTTCGTTCTTTTCTTTCCTTTTTTCTTTTTTCAATCCGCAACTTGGAGTCCTACCATGTAACTGCCGTGAAAAAAAAACTGGAAGAAATCAAATAAAGCGAAAGCACATTAAATTTTTTTGACGGAGATAGGTTCGACCTCTAAAAAGAAGTCAGAACTGAAATTATTGCAGTTTCTGAAATTTCTTGCGTGCACTACCGTTACTTCTTCTATTCTAATTCTTGAATAAATTTGCAAGGGTTTATATACAGTCGTTATGTACATGGAGTTCATGTTAAGGGGTCTCCCTGGTCACTTCCTCCTCGTTGACCCAGCTCGAGTAGGTTCCAGGCGCTTCCTACTGCTCCACCATCATGGGTATTCCCTGAAAAATTTCACAAACGTTTTCTCTCAAGTGCGTCGCATCATGGGATTTAATTCCTAGTAAATTGAAGAGAAAAGCTACTTCTAAAACAGTTCTACAAGCATTCAGAAATGGATAGCATGGAGACGTAAGCTAATAAAAACTTGATAGCACTTTGAACTAGTTAGTGATCGCAAACTCAACGACTCAAATCTGTTATTCAGTTTTAAAAAAAAAGAAAAGTTTGCACGTTGATTGGGTAAAGAATATTGGAAAGTTCTTTTCGAGTTATATGTTCCTTTACATAGCGGAGTTCAATGTTGTTGAGTTGTTGATGTTGTTGTTTACGATTCTCAACGAGCTCCAGTTTCTTAAAAGTCGAGATCAACTTAGGCGACTTAAGCTGCTACTCCCCTAACTGAAGAAATAAATAAAAATCCTTTAATCTGCTTTTCCTAACAGAGGCTATGGGCAAAAAATCTACTTTATGTTGATTGACCAAGGGCATCCTCTATATTATGATATCGCTTGGGCACGCACACACATACACGCACACACGCACGCAAATATACACACACATACGCACATACACAAAGAAGCAAGCTGAAGACGCTCGCGATCACACTCTTTCGCACATCCACAAGCACAACGCCAGCACAACAGTTTCTATCACAATTTCGCAACTATAGTAATAGGCTGGCTTCCTTGTAGACCCATTTGGCAGCTTGTGCATATAAATACACAGCACCTAACCCACTGATTACACATGAACAAAGACATCTACCATCTGACTTCATGGAGGACACAAAAAAGTTACTGACACAGAAATCACTGCTAGAAGGCGAAAGGTAAAGCGAAGCGGTTTGTCCTTGTTTGGGCTTTATCAATTGCATGAATATGCTGTTTGTTCAAAGACGAAACTCAGCCAGTTTTTCCTTTCATCAGAACTGCATTAAGTTAGTCAAATTGCTCCCCTTGAGCAAAAAAAGAGCAGAGGAGTTCACATATTATATACCACCATTGCTATTTCTTGGTTACCGAATGCCTATATCCATCAAGCTTGTAGATAGAAGTATATTTTTTACATAAGACACAGAAATGTAATAGGGAAAACAAACGATTGCGTTGACCGGCTTCTCAGTTGAGACAGACGTGTAGACTGATGTTCAAGGAGTATATATGACCCAGGATCTGATCGATAATCGTCCTGCGTGTCAGATGGCTGCTTAACCAAATACTAAGTCGTGGTATAGAATTTGCTGTACCGAAACCCATTTTTATGACTACGCTGAAAACCTCTTTTCTAGCTACGTATGTGTAAACACGCTAGTTTTATTTTATACTGATGTTTCGACTCTATCTTCTCCTCCCTATTTCTCTCTAATTTTCCCTGACTTGGTCTACTAGTTCTTTTTTCCCTCTTATTGCGATTTCCGCTTGGTTCACGTATGTTAAGATTATGTTAATGTTCAACCCGGAAATGTGTTAGTGCCACTGCGAATCAGAAAACATATTGCATGATGCAAGCTTGCCTGCCTCTTGGTGATCGCCGCCTTATTAGCTCTATGCTATTGGGAGATCTTCCCCTCAATTGGTTGTACGTCGCCTTATCGACATGAAGAATGTTTTGTGCCAGGCTCTCGTTGCACCTGCACGTTTACTATTTGCACTGTATAAATGTGCTTGGCGACGAATATCTCTTGTTCTTTTTAACGTACCACTAACGAGAAAAGATTTGATTGATTGATTGATTGAGATGGTCCCTAATTTGTCTCAAATTTATAGATTCGATACAGGAGAGTCCGTCATCGGCTCTAGCTGGTTTGGTAGCTTTAAATTCAGCACGCGATATCATTGTCTTAGTTGACATCGGTTAGATAGGTGGCAATCCGGCACTCGCTCTGCATTTCAATGCAGCTTGTCGTAACATAATAACCAGGGGGACTGCCATTTTTCAACGAGGATTAACTGCAAGATGCATAAGCGTGATATTGCGCAGTATTGCATGTTTATGTGAAAGCATCCGAGTATTTTCATTCATATTAATAAAACAGCGCTTCATTGTGCTAGCTAGGAAAACGCTACGTTCATCCATAACAAAGCCAAGGGGTTTGTGGTGGGAATGCTCTCGACCACTTATCAATTAACAACCTATCAAGTATTCCTCGAACAGAAGTAAACATATTGTAAGACTGCCACTGCTTTTGCAAGCTGAACATATTCATAAATTCTCCTACATAAGTGAAGCAATAAATCTTGCCCCCTAGCCGGTGCGGTCATGTAATTTGGTGTAGAGTAGGTGTGATTACAAGGGACCACTATCTTCCTCTCACGTAAATAGTACACAGGGACATAAGCGCGGGTAAATTGAGTAAGGCCTTGCGGTCGAACAACGTTCCTCCGTAGCGAAGCGGCTTGGCTTCCTATGCACGCCAATTGTGAACACACACGGTACAGGTGGTCTGATGTAAAGGAGGGCAGGTTAAAATTGAATTTTCTATATTATAATGAACAGCGGTCCCTAGAATCAAGTTAGAATATCTTAACTACAACGACAAGCTATGGATGATATCATATTCTGGGTATAGTGATAGTAATACTGAGTTGTTCTCGGAACTAAAAATACTTTAAGTCGAAGATCTTATAAAACTTAGCTATTCTTTTTTTTCTACATGTATGACTGGCATAATTAAGAAGCTACCGAGTGCTCTGAACAATCTTTTTGAATACTATTCACCTATAAAGAAGACTCATCATGCTAGTTCATCCAAGCTTTCATTGGCATCCAGACGAACTCAAACGTATGGAACTAACAGTATGCAAAATAAAGGTGCGGTCTTATTAACTATCTGCATGACCTAAACATTGCAATTACTAACCCGAAAATTACTTTACCACGGAAATTAAGTCCATTTTAATGTGCGCATATACCTAATATCTAACTTGTGGCAATTGGTGTATTTGTCTGATTTCAATAGTTTATATACATATATATATATATATATACATATACATATACATATACATATATATACATATATATGCATATATATATATATATAAATATATATATACACATATATATACATATACACATATATATACATATACATATACATATACATATACATATACATATACATATATATATATATATATATATATATATATATATATTTATATACATATATATTTATATACATATATATATATATATAAATATATATATATATATTTATATTCATTTATTTATTTATTTTTCATATATGATGAAGAACATTTAGAGAATGCTTGGAACGGATTGGATATATAGACAAATACATATACCTATACATATACATATATATGATTGTGGTGGAGTTTACAGGTTTTGGTACGTGATAGGCTTCATGATATATATTCATGCATAGCAAATATGAAGCTTGAAAGCCTCGGTGCTTCCTTGGCTAGTTAACTCAAATATTTAAAGTCCTAATCAGATCATTTACAATCCTTCGTGATTCTTTGGCTTGCTACGTCGTACTCATATTGTAAGTGAGGTGTTAAACAGCATTGATTCTGGTACCTGTCGATCTCTCGGTTGATTTCCGCATTGTTGTTTTGAATATCACTCTCGTTCCCGTTTGCGCTCACAATTAATGAGACAAGTAGACAACTCGACAAGGAAGGCGTTTAGAGATCCTTGAGCCTTTGTTGGCCATACATAGCCTTGCTGATTTTTGTTCAATAACTGTTAACAATAGAAACAATAAATGTTTCTCCCATAGTTTGTATTTGGAAATGCTAGTCCGAAGCACCTTGTGTTAAACTTTTTTCACGAGCTGATTGATCACCAAGTTACGACTTGTTCAGACTAAACGAAAAAAGATGTAGATCCAAGGTTTGGGCTTATAGTGCATGTTTCAGGATGCTAACTTTTTGTGCTAACGCAATTGAACAATTGCTCCTTAACCAAATCGAGTATTTACGCTGTTCGTTAGGCCTTGAGGCATAGACCTGTTTACCAGGAATCCAGTTCACATCCTTAAACTCATTAGCCATGGGTACAGAGGATTTGTCCTTCTCCACCGAATTCTCATTTAACACTATACATTAGTATTAATAGTATATATATATATATATATATATATATATATATATATATGTATATGTATATGTATATGTATATCTTTATGTATATGTACAGTAACGAAAATGTTCAGTAGTCAGATTCTTTGTCTGCAATTCAGTCACAAATGAATACTGAGTTCTTAAAAGCATTAGGAATTCTGAGTCAGTGTGTGAATTATTTGGTTATATTTATTGTATAAATTTCTGATATGTTCGTTTTTCAGAGAAAATAGATTGTTGCTGCTGTTGTTGTTGTTGTTGCTGTTGCTTTTGTTGCTGTTGTTGCTGTTGCTGTTGTGGCTTTGCTGTTGTTTATTTTGTTGTTGTTATTGTTGTTGTTGATTGTTGTTGTTGTTGATTGTCATTGTTGTTGGTGGTGGTAAGTTGTGATGGTGATTGAGGTGGTGGTGGTGGTGGTTAGCTTTTCAAAGTTCCTTCATCCTAAACATACTGAATTCTGCCTAAATGCCTTTCCGCTATCACGAGATTACTTAGCCACCAAGAGGTTTATGCATGTATCATTTTAGTGCAGGAGTTTAAAAAAGCCTTGGAAGAACCTATGTGGCTGAGCAGGGTCTTGTCTTTTGGACGACCCTAACGTTATGCTCATCCGAACACAAAGCACCGAGCTATGAAGCTTTATGTTGGCAACGTCAATATTTGCTTACGTTTGTGATGAGAAGCCCCGGTGAAGGGTTGAACCCACAACCACCAGATTCTGAGTACATCGCCCCTGATCCACTTCGCCTACCATCCGCATGTAATATCTGCCTAACGCCTTCGCGTTTGTAACCAGAACCCATATAAATCTTGACATGGCTACCGCATCCCCTCACCCTCACACACACACGCACACACATTCAGTTGACTCTGTTTTAAGATGACTACTAGAGCATGCAGTGACCAAGTGATATCTGTAACACACGTACAATGATTTCGCACTAATATTGTGGAGGGGTAGCGTGCCATGATTTCTTAACTAGTGAACTTTTCAGTGAAGGTACGCAACTTATTCAGGCACTTGGACCAAAGCAATTTCAAACTAGTAAATGAAAAATTTTTAAACACGAACGGCTTCGCATTCAAACCGAGCACAGACTTGACTGCGTGCAGCAGTCGGCGCTTACAAAACAGAAAGGATAAAAAGCTGACCGCTGATATCTCTCCCGCATGCCAAACAACTTTTTGACAAGAATTACCTACAGAAACGCTCACACTCCTATAACATAAATGAGAAGAATGTGTATTCTAGCCAGATACTGTTCATGTTACCGTTATTGGCTTTAGGAGAGGTCAGACTTCCGTAGGCGCGAAGTATGCCGACGTAAATATGGCGTCAACTCAAATTTGAGATTCTTAAGTACTGCGGGAGAACTTTAATACGAAGTAGACCGTCGCTTTTCATTATCAAGATAAGGGAAATTTTATCGCTTGACACTTTAATCACGAGCCAACGAAGCACTGCCAATAAGCCATATGTTGGAAGGATGAAGCAGTAATTTCAACTATAATTCTCCTTGATAAGCGAAGACCCTGCTCATTGAAAAGACATTATATGTACGAATTGCTCATTCAAGTCAATCAAGCAGTCATTTCAGGGCTTTTTAATGAGACGCGATGTTGAGAAAATGAAAGACTCCAACAAAAAAACAAATCCACAAATTTATTAAGCTTGCAGCTTTATCATGCGAAACAAAAGTTACCAAATTTGCGGGGATCAAATGTTTCACCTCCGAATCATTTTCACTTCTACCTTGAATAATTGTGAGTGGCGATCGCAAAAGTTGGCACAGAAAAACAAGAGAATGAAGAAACAAAGACTCCACTTAACGCATGAAGGGCAACATGGAGAAAAATTATTTAAAAGTTTAAATAGCCTATGTCGTGGATGAGATTACACCCAAATCTCAATTCTTTCTTGCCCTCAAACAAGTTCATAATGATAATCTAAAACGTTCGAAAAATGCATGGTCAAACAAACATTCGTAAAGAAACCCTATTAAAGGCAAATGATGATGCAAAACTTTGAACAGGTCGCTATTATAAGCAAAAATTCCCATTTTGAACTGATTCTGAAAAAGTCTCATTTGACGCTGAAGGCAAGACAATTCCTTTTTTGACTATGTTAAACTTCTCAAAGTCCCTGTATTAAATGATCCAGGAAGTTAAGTTCGTTCATACGATCGTCGCTCTCAAAGGTTTCCTGTATCGGGGCATCCACCTGAGCAGAGCTGTGGTCCATAAGCGATGTGGCCTCGTGACAGCCAAAGACAGAGCCACTTCCAAAGAAGTTATCCTTCATGCTATCGAGAAACTTCTCGTTTATCCACACTTCAGGGTTTTCACTCCCCAAGTCATCGGATTCAAGGCAAGATTGCATTGAGATGACTCCAATCGGACACATCTCACGTTGTTGCATCTGATCAGCTTCCAGTTGCTCATACCGAGTGCTTTCCTCCAACAGATCATCAAGAAAATCTACTGACCCGATGCTACTGGAGACCGATACGCCAGAGTCCGTAGTGGCACAGGATTTAGCGCTCAGTGGTGCTGGACTACACAAGTCGACACTTGTCCTGTCATCATGTAAACAACTCAAGTCTGAGATGATCGAGCCATAGTCATTTGAAGCATCATGACTACTGACATGTGAGGCAATCATTGATGCGGAGGCCGACCCCCAATCACTAATGGAGGACTTTCCAGAAATCCTTACTTCAGACCAATAGTTGGGAGAAGAAGGATGACTGTGCAAGCCGTTTACTTGCTCCGTCACAGACCAATTGTAACTATCTTCTTCTGTAATATTGCTTTCAACATCTTCAAGTCTCGACTTTAGACTGGCAACCAACTCTTCCATTACTGGATTATCGTTAAAGAACGAATCAGGCATTATAATTGCATCTATACTTGCCTGAGAGCAACGCTGTTGAATGTCACTTAATTGACGATTTGTAACCGTTCTCTCCTGGTTGGCCACTCGCTCGGTAGCCTTTTTGCTATTACAAGCACGGATATCGCTAGCACCCACTGTACTAGCAGTCTCAGTTGATGGTTGAACAAGATCAAATTTCTTATTGCTGTCAACTGGTTGTTTAGTTGTATGGTTTTCGCTGCTAGATCCTGCACCAATAACGATTGATGACTCCTCTAAACCCATCACTGACCCAGAGATTTCTAAAGCTTCGTTGCTAATGTCGGGATGAAGTATTCCCGTATTTTCTTGCTTAGCTGAAGAGTGAGTAGATTTTGAATAATTCAGTGTGAGTTTGCTGCTACACTCGTGTTCAGTTTTCCCGACTTCTAAAGTCTCGATCACCTTACTTAATGGCAGTTGGACTTTTGGTAGGGAAGCACATAGCGCTTGCTCATTGGCCTTAGGCGAAGGAGTCTTTCCACGGCTTAATTTATCGAGAGTCGTTTTTAACCCGGTACTCGAATAAATGTCATTAGTCTTCAACTTTGTCTCACTTTTTTTTCTATCAGACGCAAAAGGCGCGTAAAACTTCTCACGCTTTCTATGGCGAATACTTTTAACTTTGGTCTCACCGCTGTTCGACTCAACGAGTGGCGCTGTGGAAGAGTCAGAGTCCCGATCGGAGGAAGCCGATGCGTTATCAAACATGGCGCACTTTGCTGCCTGAATGTACTGCTCATAAAGATGAGCTGGCACGGTGTACACTAGCTGATGCAGCTTTCCGCTGCCATCTTGAACGAGGCAGAGTGGAATATGAGCAGCCGCCATTTGGCCTTGAACTGCGGCCACGTTTTGGATCACAGTGTTAGCTGCAGTCAGTCCGATCGACTCGTCTTGCGAAGCTAAATTGCATTGCATCACGTCCTGGTAGTTCTGACTAAGTCCAAGGGGTGAAGCTAATTTAAGACTTGTGTAAAGCTCTGGCTGCATACTGAAGAATATCCCAGGCGAGCCATACATGCCTGCTTTCTGGTAGCTATAGAACGTAGGATCAAAGTAGAGTACCGGTCCATTGGTGGTTGAAAGCGGGAAATGCTGGGATGCAGTTCCGTTCTCTGTAAGTATGGCTGGCAGTGGCTGAGAATTAGAACTTGAACTTTGCATGGCTGGGGAGAATATGTTCCTCGATGCAGGCATTATGATGTTCGGTTGTATCTTTCTGTGTTTGGTCACTTCCGTGATAATCGGTAGGTCTGTGGTCATAATTCTTGTCTTTCCTGTCGCGCCAGTGACCTTCTTTGACTGCGAATCCTGTACTACTACCGATTTTGGTCCGTTTTCAGTAATATCTGGAATTTTAAAGGTAGAGAATAACTCCTGTGGCGTTTTGTACATATCGATCCACTCTCTTGCCGAAGCAGATGTCAAGGCAACTGCGATCTGACCATCTGAATGACGTTGCTCGTTGGACCATTCCTGTCGGTGCAAGGTCAATGCCATATGCAGCTGGTTAACGCTGTAGAATTTTGAGTAGCTTCGGAATTAGCAACGACCAACGTCATCGCATCCTCATTCCAGAATCGGTTTTAGTTACACGTGCGACGCTGAAGTCTCCCTCTAAAACGGTAAACCAAGAAACCTATTATCACCATGAACTTCGGTCTGCCCTGACAGACTGCGGTTGGCAGCGTGCAACCCACTAAAGTTACTCAAATTATTATTATATGCACGCCATCTGGGGTTTCGCGAGTAAGAATATCGTTGTGTCGTCTTTCCACGCGATCATGCAAGAAGCGCCATTCGGGTTGCATGAATGTCTTAGTGACATCAAGACCATTTATTGCAAAGGCAAGAGCATTTAAAACGCTTTTACAAGCCGAAGTAAACGTTATCTCTCGCGCAGTTATGAACGTGGTTTAACTGTATCACGGCATGACGGAGTTAATTAAAATTAATCCACAGTCGACTGCTGCTATATCGACCGCTCGCTGACGCCTAAATCTCTCGGATAGGTTAACATGGGTGGAAATACAATTGAGTAAATGTAGAAGTGGTTAAACGCTTAAATAAAAAACTTCGTCGTATTCCGAGAAGGGTATGAAGCCTTTCTTGGATCGCGTTTATAATAGTTAATATATATTTCTTAGTAATTTCGGCACATAGACATTGCAGTGAAATCAAACGGGGCAAGACAGTCAAAATTAAACCGAACAAGGAAGCGCATTAAAAAATTATGCGAATTAAAGAGAATCATTTTCAATCTCATTAAGTTTGCCATGGCAAACTTTCAAACACTGCCTTGACGGGACATGTATATGTTCTTGATATATTCAGCTTCGTAGATTCGTTTGTGCCTTTTGGTCTCTGCGTCTGCAAAATTTTCACCAGCATTCGACAGCACTTATAAAACTGTTGCAAGAGAGGAATTTTCAAAAGTAGCATGAAATGATACATTGTAAAATTTTGGACCAACTATTTTGGAACACGTAATGCTACCTTGTCCCGGCCATTGCAACGTTCGGATGAAAAAGGAACGTCTTGTAAGAAGAAGTGTATTTAAATTTCTCAATTATTATTTCGGTCTATATATAGTTATACATAAAGTATAAAAAGAATACTTGTTAATGTGTGACGGTAATTTATCTTTTGTAAGTCATCCGATACAAGGATCTTTACTAAACCAAATCAGGTTGCACGATTCTGGTTTATTTTCAACCCATGGATCAGCTTTTGCTGCCTATATGGAGTAGGACTCTTTGGCTGAGGATATTTTGAATTCTTCAGTAGATTGTGGATGGTTTGATATATGCTGATGGTTATTTTCATACCTTGAGCGGTTATCTCTGAACACATCCCTGATCGTAATAAGATCCCTAAAGCTGATCAAAAACAAAGGTCGGAAGTTTCCTGTTTATTAATGGCAAACGCTTTCTTACCGTTGCATTTCTCCGTTACTCTCTCCCTAAATACAAGACGTTTTCTTGGATAGAAGTTTTGGAAAGGGAACAGCATCATAATTGTTTTTACACTCTTCTTGCTAAAGTTTCCTCGTTTGTCTTAGCCTAAAGGATACAATGTCCTTCTTTTGTTTTTTACAAAACTCTACCGTTACAAGTAATATGATCGTTCCCTTGACAACAGGAAACTAAATCTAGTCATTTTCGTTGAGAACAAGCAACGCAGCGCAACAGGTCAAACAGTTTACCACCAAGCTGCAAAGTCTAGCACAACATATACATCTTGGGCTGTCATCACAAGAAGGTGTGGCGAAACTCAACGTTCTCCTGTAACTTAATGAGTTTCACAAAGACCTCTTCAACTGTGACCCTGAATAGCAGACATGTAGCTGATCATGTTTACCTCAGGAAGAGTCTACGTGAACGTATAGCAATTATCCCTATTCAAGTTATGTTCAGTGATTTATCTCGTTCAATCTAAAAAAATGATATTGGCTATTTGGGGGCAGGCTGCTGAAAATGTGACGATCTCGTGCAACTGTTCACTTGAGAGCTTATGTTTCTCGTGAGACAGTGCACTCGAGGTATCCAGGGGTTTTGAGCTTTTAATTGGACTCCAAGCAGTTGCTTGGCCAGATAAGACTCCAACCAAAGGTCTCCATCGAGTCCCTAGACCAGGACGATACGAACGTAAGGCTAGCCATTTGACATTGGTTATCAACCAGTATAAACCTATGGTTGTTGCAGGTAGTGAAGCATAAGCGCCTCCTTTCCAGGTCAGTTCTGGGTCAGTTCTCTTGATGCAATTGATAGATTTTGGACCGGATAAACACCTCCGGTAACCAAGCTTACCAAAAAAATTTTGCTAAAACTTGTCACTAACATTAGCACTGACTACTTCTACTAATTTAGCAGTCACTAATGGTCACTTTTAAACTATCTTCTCGATATTTCGAGTAATGGCGATTGATTCCGAATGCTAAAAGAGAAGCAGAAATATTAAGGAGAGCCTAGATGTGAACATCAACCAAAAGTTAGCATTTGCTTTCAGGTTAGAAATACAGCAGGTCGTTCTGACATTGTAGCACGAGTGGAATCTCCACTTCACATGAGTTTAGAAAGTATTTGCATTTGTCTTATCGTGCACATTGACTTGCATTTGTATTAACATGCATATGTTTTCGTGATTTCTACTCACTCACTCACTTACTCACTCACTCACTCACTCACTCACTCACTCACTCACTCATTCACTCACTCACTCACTCACTCACTCACTCACTCA
>QQSS02205624.1:0-11795 GCA_003687565.2 Craspedacusta sowerbii
AGTAGTAGTAGTAGTAGTAGTAGTAGTAGTAGTAGTAGTAGTAGTAGTAGTAGTAGTAGTAGTAGTAGTAGTAATATAGTAATAGCACGTAGTAGCTTAAGAAGAAGTGGTGTACAAAATTCGTGCTTGCAAACATTACAAGAACACTTAGATTAGAATCCGATTTTTTATGCTTTGCTAACAGAGTCTTTCATTTCTACTAGATTCGATGTGTTATGTTTGAGAATTCCAGATGTTCGGTCCGATAGATCTTAAACTTCTTGTCCCAAAAGCAATTTGGTTTGGCTTTGGTACTGCTAAGTTTAAAAGGTTGTTTGGTCGGTGCCTGTTTTGGATATGAACTAGCACTGTTATATTGTCAGTAGTTTTTGATATTTTTAGGCATATATTTTGCAATCTTTAGCTCAGATTACCTCATCGTATGATGAAGAGCATATTAGTATCGCTCACAGTTAACTGATGGTTACCGATGTACCTTGTTGATACAGTGTAACTGCTGCCAACTCTACATTCTCAGAGCTTTTGAGCTCATAAAATCTGTGCCAAATCTCTGACAATCCTTTCGTACCGAGGACAGATTTCAGATCTCGGCGGAGCTCTCTACGATGTAGACGTCAGTCTTTCCTGCGATTTTACGTTCATGCGATAATTTCTTGGTTTGTCTCGACAAGTTAGTGATGGGTCGTTCGCGAACGAGCCGGCTCTAAGAGGCGACTTTTAGAGCGAACGACGGGAGCCGACACACAAATCTGAAGAGGCGACTCTGTATTTTTACACTTAGCATATAGAAATTCAATCCTTGTGTAATGAAAAAAAATATTGACTTCATTTAAAACAACAGACTATCATTTCAGGGAGCCACACACAAATTACAATTATGCAAGCCCCGGGGCAGCCACTGGCATTCTCACCCCGAATTAGTCTGTTAATGATGCACGTGGTGTAAAACTTGCAGTATGGTTAGACGGCGAGCGAGGAACTAGGGCAAGCCAAGAGAACGAAAATAGAGCAAGAGTGGCCCAGTCGAAATTTGGAGGATTGCAAATTAAAGACGTCATTCAGGGCTCTACGCTCAACTTACAACGCTTTATGCGAACAATCTGTACGCGCATCCTAACGTAAAGGTAGCGGAGCCTCGACAAAGTAGCGTTCCTGCAAGTGTTGATGGTGGAGCTACTGGATTCAGCATCGCAGGGGTTGGTAATGTATCCACTCAGTTGCGCAGGTCTACTCCGCGACCCAGAGCACATCGGGCGTCTACAATGGACGAGTTTATGCAAAGGCCCTTTTCTGTAGCAAAACAAGGCCGAATTGATGATGGTAAAATGTGTGCGATCGATTCCAGCGATTTTTCAATCGTGGAAGACAGAGGCTTCAGAGATTATAGTGAAAGTCTGAGTCCTACGTACACAATTCCAATCAGGCATGTAATTTCTGCATCACTTGTTCCAAGTTTGGTTGGAGGAATTGATGCATTTTCAATAAATTGGGAATTTATTGTGCATGTCACACTGCATTCGTCGAAAGGTGAATTATTCGTCGGATAGGGTTTAAGTGTTTCATACAAATGTTTAACAGCATTAATTATTTAATAACAAACCCAGGCATATTTCAAGAAATTGTGAGGCGTTGTACATATATTTCATAAAATAATGTAGTAAGTACTGTTTCAAATTCATAATATTCCAAGTCAGACTTGCAGCAATTATGAGTTAAGCAGCCGTTCGCGAGCCGAAAGAGCATGCTCTTTTTAGTGAGCTGGTGAGCTGATTCAAACGAGCTAGCTCATCTTTAAAAGCTGGAATGCCCATCACTTCTACAAGTCTCTAGGAATTCAGACAAATTTATTTCAAATTAAGGGACTCAACAATCTGCGGCAAATCACATTTTCAAGTCATTATTAAGTTATAAAAATATTTATCAAATTTAATTAGCATTAACACAATTAACTTATTAAATAAGCTCGGCACTTCTGTACCGCCTATTTAAGTAAAGAAACTTTGGGAAAGAGACATTTCCTTTCAAAACTGCATTTAATTCCGTAAGAATCAGTCCTCACTCCAGATTAGTTGAGTGCTTGGAAGATTGCTGTTCAACGGTACCATAATTTTGTTTGTAGAATCTAGTAGCACGTGTTTTATTTAGTTACCGAAAGATGCGATTAAGCAGGATGTCGAAAACAAGATTATAATTATTGATGAGACATCCGGCCACGTAGATATATCGATAGCTTGTCTGTAGTTTCTCAATCTGAGCCTTATCAAAGTGACCGTGTGGTTGATTATGATATGCCATCGATAAAGCCGACCCTGTGTACGTATGCAAACAGGGAACAAATTAGCGAGCTAGAGAGAATAGGTGGAGAAATGTAATCAGTCTTGAATGAGGGCCTTTTCTCGCAGGTAAATAAGGAATCTGCAATCTCGTTCATTGATGGCCAAATTAAGCGGACCCAGCTTGAGTAAGAGGTGATCAAACAAATCAAATTTTTAACAACAAAGAGACATTAGGAATTAAAATCTCATTTGACATGTCTTTGAAACGAAGACTAGGTCAGAAAAAATGTTTTGTGACTCGATCGGGTTGAGTTCCATTTGACGAAACAAACGCATAAAATTTTCGCTTACGATTCCCGAACCAGTGACCCAGTGACCCAGTGACCCATGAGTCATTTTTTTGTCCCTTTGTCACTTCATACAAACAATATTCCAACGATTACTACAGGCTGGTCTGCAAGTAAGAAGGTGCTAAAGATTGCCAGCAAGAACTGTGGGGATGGGGACAAGCAAAAAAAAAGTTTATGGCTTAAGCAGCATTTTGCAAACCATAAGCGCGCCGTATTTGATACTCTGGGTTACAAAATGTCAGTCCACTGGCGATTTCTCAAGTTAAAGGTTAACCTTCAAAATGGGTAACTCGCTTGGCTGCCATTCTTACCAGTTGTGGGATAGAAATCGTGCTCGATTAAGCAGGCTTGTGAGATGTCGCCTTTCCAAGTTGTGGAAGAGGGGAGCTGCCTGCTGGGCCTGTTTGTCAATTGGAACTTGATCTGAGAGTCCCTCAAAAAGCATTTTCGACTAAAAGACCCTTCAACGATCCACCGCAGCAACATCCCGCGTATTACGCTTGCAGTCAAGTGTGAGCCTTTCAAACTACACGTCTTTGTTGGCCCAAACCGCTTCAATTGCTAACTTCCTCATGACATAACAAAGTCACGCAAGGATGCTGGATTTTAATCTGTAATGAAGAGCGATTGAGTTTAAACAATACATATTTGTGCACTTGAAATGCCCATGTTTAAGAATATGCGATTTGTAGATGGAAGAATTTTATGCGGTTTGTGTACACCAAATAACCATGGAGGTATCCGCAATAAAGGACTGGAAACTCAAATCGGGCCATGAAACCTGTTCCGATTTACAATTCGACTTCTCTCATGACCTCTTTCCGTATCGATCCGTGGTCATGACAGCGAATTTGTTGTTTTTCACAGTCGTTCACACGGTCCCGGAGGGGCTCCACATGGCTTGTAAATCTTCGTTGACCTTTTCGCTGAAGAAAGTGTTTTTCTAGACAACAAACATATAAAAGCATTTCTGTGCGACCTCTTAGCGCGAATCAGCACTCCCTGTCAGATAATGCTTGCTGTGAAAGCCTTCTGCGTTCATAAGACACGTTTGACACGTTTGCACTGGACGTTAATGAAGTTTAAGTATGAGCTTTCGTACTAGCACCATTGTCCATCCTAATTTCTAAGCATTAGCATTAAAACGGCCATTTTTCTCTATTAATCGTTCAGCTTACCAATCATTCGTGAAACTAAAGATGGCGGCACAACTAATGCCACTTGAGGCTGACAAGTGTTCATTTGCCGTCTTGATTGGAAACTTCTGTGCACTTTCCAGATTGCTGTAATTTTGTCCTGGCAGATTTCTCATCTCAACCAAGCATGCATTTGAAGGCCTGCAATACTGTTCACAAGGAGCATTCACGAAGGGAAGTGGTCCCTTTTAGGGGCCCTTTGACTACACTTATAATTTTATTAATGTTATTCCTTAATGATTGACTTTCGCCTTTTCAGAGTGCATGGGAATCAGTTTCAAAACTCCACGCAACCCTGAGACTGCCATTAACTTGATTATTTAATAAGGCTAATGTCTTGTTGCTTAACGAGCGTTAATGTAATAAGCAGGCTGAGTAAAGAGATTCCGAAGTAATGCAGCATGATCTTTATCGTGCCGAGGGGAGACATCTTTTAAAATCTCGGCCAATTATACTACAAACCGTTGTGACGAAATGAGTGGCTTCACAAAGTTCATTCCCCCTGAGCAACTGCTAAAAAATCAAGGTCTTGCCGCAAAACAAAACACTTGGATTTTTGTTGTCAGCAATCACTTAAGTTGAATTAGAAAATTAGCGAGATAGGGATGCCGAAGAAGGCTGCATTGTTTAAAGCCTATAAAAACGGTTGTGAACTCCAGGAAGCAGACCCTTGTGAGCAGCCTGCTTGTGATTAACGAAGCTAAGGCGACGAGATTTTCCTCAAGGTAAGCATCTTCGGTGTGTTCGATTTAGCTTTGACTGCCAATGCACGAATGATCTGCTAATTCACTATTAATGACTATTACAATCGCAAAGTGTACGCATTTTAGTATGCTAATGAATATAAGACCAAGCGTTTTTGGTTGAATTAGCATTTTGCACAAACATGTTTGAAAATTTCACCATTATTAAATAATAGTTTAGTAGTCAACTCCGGACTTGTCTATCTTGGCTCGAATATCTGCGACGTTCACGCAGACATTTTATTTCAAGTCAAATTGATGTCGACTATATAAGGTAATTCGCACCAGCGAGGTATAAACGACTAGAACGCCGGTTTATATTTAATGCTCCTTATTCACTTCGCGCGAAGCTGCAGCTTTTAAATCATTATTCCCTGGCAATAATTTTTAGTTTTCTACCCCATGCTTTGCACCATGGCAGCTAAGCAACTTTCCTCATCCCAGAAATAGTTTAAATGAGAATCAAGTCTAACAGGTTTGTAGCAACTTTGTCTAGTATGTTCAAATAGAACTCTGCTGAATCAGCAAATTCCGTGATGAACAAATTTTTCTACTTCACGTGACAGAATGAATTACAAGGCATCCGCAACTTGCGTACTCACTGCATGGGTAGCTTATTTACTTCGGCATTGGAGCCAATGCTCTTGAAGTCCACTTAAAAATCAGTCTCGAGTTTCCAGCCTGCGCACAGGTAAGATCAACTGCTGTTAACATGGAAAGCTTAACGCACGCAGTGTTTTTAGGACAGAACCGAGTAGGCGTGGAGAAACCTGATTGTTTCAACAACGAAGAAAAATAAGCAATGAAGCAGATGAAATTATGATAGATGAGCAGTTGCAAAAAAGTTTGATAAACGAGCCGACTACGCAGCGAGACGAAGTGAGTAGCGTAAGTATTAATTATTGAGTGTCAGCTTCGGTAGGGCACGGGCTGAACTCCGAGCAGCAGTGCGTCAGCAAGCGCAGAGGATAATATCAGTCACACAGCAGATTCTTAATAAAACCTATGAGATCTCTGCTCTCTCCGTTTCTTTAGAGACGCTTCATGCACGAAACGCTTCAATAGCATCATTGAGTAATGAATTTCTTTGCGTTGCAAGTCTGCCTGGTTGCAATTTCGTTTTGTCGCTCGGATTCTGCAGATGGGAAAAGAAAAGAACGGAAACACAGACGAAAGGATAAATATGTACGTACGCTTTGTATGTGGCCGATATGCAATATAATCCTAATTTTTAATAAAATTTTACTAATATACTTATGTACTTGAAGAAATCCTCGCTCTTACAGAGCAGCGTCTCGTAAATAAGATTTTGAGTCAACACTGCATACTTTTATTCCTACACTTACTACAATATATTGTTCTCTGCAAATTAAGAATGCTATATATCTCACTGAAAAACCTCTACTTTATTAGGCCGAGCCGCTCCTGAATGCTACAGTCTCTCCTGAAAAGATGGAAATGATAAAGAAATCGTGGTTCACGTTGGTTCAAGAAAAGCCAGCAAGAGCAGAGAGTTTAGAAAACGAAATCGACGTACAAAGCAAGAAAGAGAAGAGAAACTCACAGAAAAAACCTATATCTGACGTAAGTAACAAGGGTTAAATTGCCTGCACTTGATTCTGACAACAAGCACGCCATCTTGCGTACGTCTAGCAAACGAGAACTTTGTCATCTTAAGTTTAGCAAAGGAAAAATCTCGATTCAGGAAAACGATGCTTACTTATGACTAAGGCTTTCTAAGACTTTTGTACAACTCCATACGCACGAGCAGAATTTATTGGCGCAAACAGGAAAATCTACAAAACACTATTAGAATTAGCAAGCTACATGGTTGTTTCTCTAGCATTTGCGCTGAAGAGCTTCTGCAGAATACATTAAGCCTAGCAAGTAATTACTGCGCTTAATAACTGCTTCTTTCCATCCGCCTATTAGAAAATACGAGCTTTTTCAAAGCTTATAAGCCTGAAGATCTTTGCGTTTTGACGAGCCAGGACAGAGGTGGACATACAAGAGCCATGCTTTCCATCTTTTCATATTTCATCGATGGGCACGCTGATTTGACTAATTGCTTGAAATCGGTCAATCTTCATGCGGTGTTCTCCTTTCCATCACAAAATGTAATTAGTTAATTTTGACTGACAGGTAATCAGGATCGCCGCAAGACGGTTAGATCTACCGTTTGCTCCTAAGCAAGCGCTTAGGTTGCGATTGGTTCTGATATGACGTAATCTCGCGCAGCGAGACTAACCCTTAAAGGGGGGGTCACACTGCGCGCGGCGCGCGCGCGCGCTCAATTATCTGAAATTAGAACAGAGGCTTTACTATGCAGAGGGTCACACTGCGCGCGTGAAAATCGCGTCTCGCCGCGTCTCGCCGCGAGTGATTAGAACATGTTCTATTTTTTAAAAGATGTAGCTTAACAGATTGGTTGGAGAAAATTTTCTTTGCGCAGATAAATTCTACAGATCCGAAAAAAAATTGCTTCCGTTTCGAAATGGTATAACGAATCCAAAAGCTTCTTCTTCTCTGTTTTATTCTAGCGCACAAGGTAAGCAGAAGCAATTTTTCCTTCTAATCGGCCGTTCGCGAGCGTTGCTCGAAGCTAATGAGACAGGCGATTTTTTCGCGCGCAGTGTGGCCCCACTCGCGGAGCTCGCTCGAGATAATTGGGCGCGCGCGCGCCGCGCGCAGTGTGACCCCACCCAAACGTTTTCCATAGGAAATTCGAGCAATCCTCAAGCCATTGAAATTTTCTATGAAATAATCAAAAAATATTCGATCGACGTTAACTAAAGTATGCTGGCGTGCAGCCATATTGAACTTTGCAGCCTGTCGCCTGTTCAATCGCGGATTGAGGAGTAATTGGTAATTTTACGATATGCAAGCCCTTGCGCATAGACTTGCGGAGTAGCTCACTGGGAAGTCGAAAGATTAGAGACTTTTCGCGCGACCGCAGCCCGAATCAGGATTCTCTAGGTCAAGCTCCACGTTGAACTATGATAGGCTTTTCGCTTCCGGTTGGAGGTAAAAGTTTTTTTGCCTGCCAGCAAGAAATGCCAGCAAATTAATGAATGTTGCGACAATGATGTCACTAGCTTTACAGGAATTTACTGATGGCGTTGCGGCCATAAAAACACTGTGCCGAATCGGAGGCGAGGTTAAACGTGAATACGAAAGCGACTTGTCAACAACGTTTCCTTCATTTCCATGAAGTTTATAGATGTGCGTCATGGGTGCTGGTTTTCACTCTTCTCTCTAATTGGCCGAAAGTGGACGTGGTTTAGATTAATCGGTGATAAAGCCGCAAATCTGTGTTCTAATTTACCGAGGTCATCGACTGATTGAGAAAGATTGTGCGCTGTTTTGGTCCTAGCAAATGTATTAGAACATTCCAACTCGAGACAGCCTGAGTATGGTATCACGGAAACGTCCAGATTGTCTTCAAGACTCAAGCCTCAAGATGTATTTTCTCAGTACATGCAAATAAACCCTGTCAATATATAAATGACTTTCAAATGTTTGCATTATGGGGAGGCATTCTCCTGGCCGAGGCTAATCAGATTGAAGACGCCACCTCAAAGAAACCGTCACCATCACAATTACAGGAAAAAGCGAAAACAAAAGAAACTTTAAGGAACCTTACGACGAACGAGACCCAAGACCTGATAAAACCAGCACCAAAGAGGAAAATTTCAAATCGTTCCGATTAATCGTTCTGTTTACATAAATATGCTTACAATAGGGATTTCACGTGAAGACTATTAATTAAGTCCATAAAAATAAATTGAGTGGAATGCGTCGTGCGGAGTATGTCAGAAAGTGAGAAAAATCGGACAAGGCAAAGAAAGTCCAACCCTGGAAGGAAGGGTGGAATACAACAAAGTTCGGGGATGGAACATACCAAGTTGCAAGGTCAAGCGGTTAAATCACCTACGTTACTGCATAAATCCTCTCAAAAAGTATCTCTTGCATTCAATAATTAGGACTCAGACATATGCAGCCGTTAATAAAGCTTTCATTTCTCTCTTGAAGAGAAGTTTTGATTTATTTAAATTAATATTAAGGTCAAGAAGCTGGCTATAGTCGAGGGCACCTTTGTACTTGATGCTTGCACTACCATACATCTCAGTTTTACGGTTTGGCAGGGCAAGCTTATCCAAAGTACCCATTCGAGTATTTACGCTTGAAGTATATATTTGGAAAAAAATTGGTCAATGCTGCTGGTATCTTGCTATTACGCCTGTTGTGCATAAAAAAGTCTTAAATTCAGTACTATTACGTCATAGACTTTTAGTATACCTAGTTGTGAGAACAATGTGGAAGTCGGCTCTCTAAAATTGGAGAAAGTTATTATTTTAAGGGCATGATTTTGCAATTTGACAATTCGATTTAGCTCGCTTTTCCGGGTGAGTTACTATAATAGAGGGATGTTAGAGTGCGGTCATCGACGTAGTGGCGTATTCTTGAAAGAAGACCATTGGCTCTTGATTGTTTTCTGGAGAGTTCAGTGAGATGGTCTCGCCAAGTCTTCATCGTGGCTGGCACCAAGTTTTACTAAAGCTGAAGTCTTTAAATCCCTTCCATCAAACAATTTGCTTTGAGGCCAAATAACTTGACTTGAAATATTTTAAGTCCCTTTTCTCTGCAGCGCAATTAGCGCAAATAGTCATAGTTGGACAGAAGTTTACAATTATCATGATGCCAGACTAATAGCAAGTATCTAGGTGAAGTTTGCACAAGCAACAAACGGATTACGTAGTGGCGTCTCGAGTTTGCATTTCACGCTTTTAAATTCGATTGGTCAGCAACACTGCCTACACGTGAAGAAAATCGTAAAATGTCTTTTGAAGATTGACTTGCACTGGTGTTGTTATCTGTTACTACCGGATGTGAAAGCTGGCTTCGCTTCGTACTGATCTGTTTAGAAACTTTCTATTGAGGGTCCACGGGGACCGCCAGGACCCCAGGGTCCACCAGGGCCGTCGGGAGCAACGACTACGCACGATGAACTGCTAAAAGAATTTCGTAGCATTATGAAGGGTAAGGTTGTCACTATCAATTTTTCCTAAAAAAGCTTGCAACAAATGAAGAACCGAAATGTTAGGCTTCGATAATGGAATGATTCCTTTTACATGAAACCCTACAACAAACGAATTCACGATTTTCTCGTGCGTCGTCACCGTTGCTAGGAGATTACCATTCTAATGTTGTCTGTGTTGACGGTATGAATGGAAGTTCATCTATGCCTCGATTTACAAGCATGAGCCTCGATTTGCATACGAGAGCATCTACCTGTTTTTATGAAAAGTCATAAAAGCGCTGCTGCAGACGATGCACAGATAGTATTTCTTGATGTTATTCTTAAATTTTCAGTTTATTGCAGCAAATTTTGATATAAAATTGTTTATATGTGTTCGTTCTCGCGAGACTTATTGTTTCAGAATATTCTCATTTTAGCCACAGGCGATTCCAGAGCCAATAAATTCCGTTACGATGAGGTAAAGTTTCATTTAATTTAAGAAATCAGCTGGTTTGAACATACGCTAGCGAGTCAGGTGAAGTTATAATATTAAGATAAAAAGCTCTCCTTGAGGCGAGTAAGACATTGTGTTGCATCTTAGAGCGTCTTCACCAGCTGTTCTTCAACCTCTGTGGCCAGGCCTGAACTTTAACCCTCTTTTATTTAGAAGGTCAGCTTCCTGGCTGGCACTATTCCAGACGTTATTTCTGCGTTCGTGGTGGAGTTATCACAAAACCTTGTCGTCCCAAAGAAGACATTCGCCTTTTTACGTGGTTATCATGTATGTCTCTGGTTTCTAAAAAAATATTTTTGGGTTTTGGATTTATCTTGGAAAAAGCCATGCTTTATCTTTGTTTTAGATTTTCCAGAAATTTGACTAGGTTTCATATCTCAATGCTATCTGTGACGTTATCATTTCTTGAACATGTTATAACTGTCAATTAAACTTCTTCTTTACAGCAGGGACGTCCGGGCAGTTTCATTCGGGGAACCGGTCTAGATCTGGAGACCGGCCGTTTCGTCTCACCGTACACAGCTGTGTACCGATTTGAGGCGGCCCTCCATGTCGTCCGCCCTATAAGGTCTGACCGAGTAAAACCACACAACGCACTGACGGCCATGATCTGCATCAACGGAGATTGTCACAACAACCTGTGAGTAAGATGGCAGCATCAATTTCATTTGTTCAACAGGCTGCAGTATGCTTATGCGCTTGGTGGCAGCGATTTCGTGATTATTTTCGATTACAAATGTATCTCAATCTTTAAGATGCATCAAGGCTGCGTCTCTCCTTATGTCTTTATCTCTCTCTCTTTTTTAAGATCCTTGAAATATCGCACTGGAATGGTTGCAAATTCAAAAGCATTCACGATATCTGTATCGGGGCATCTATATCTTGAGGTAACTTTTCTTTCTCTTTTTTTTTTTTTTTTTTTTTGAAGATTCCGTTGATGAACTCTAAAGAAAATTTTTGAATTCCACTGAATACAATTTACATACCTTGCGTTCCAAAGTAAGTTGACTGAATATAATTATGTGGTTTGCCTTGTTTTAGCGTAATCAGTTTGTAGAGGTCGTTGTGGAAAATACAGCCAGCAGCAAAGTAACCATTACACCAGACTCAACATTCAGCGGATGCCTACTGGGAGTTTGATCTGAAGTCTCCGTCTCTGGTCCAGGAATGCAGTTTCTGATGTTGTTGATGAAAGCGATGCATCGCAAATATTGATCCTGATGGGAGAACCGTGGCAGCTCGATCTATGAAATTCGCTACTCTCGGACGTGATTTAACTCTCAAGCCGATCATGCGATGGTTGTCATACCATCTTAGGCGGAAGTCGCAGAAGTTATTCAAGGACAGAAAAGAAACTAAATCAGATGTTTTTATATAAATAAGTAGTGAAATCATACTTAAAGTTTAATTTACATAGCGTGTATATAGAATATGTTCTATTTGCATCATACTCAAGCTTTGTCAAAGTTGTGTCAACTCCTTTTCCATGCATTGATTTGTTCACTATGTATTCGAGTAAGTAGGTTCTTTCAGGAAGGTTTTTACTATGTATCTGGTTATGTATTTATGCGAGTGTATGCATATGTATGCATGAAAGAATGTGTATGCGCGTATGTGTCTGCATGTATGTGTATGTATGTATGTATGTATGTATGTATGTATGTATGTATGTATGTATGTATGTATGTATGTATGT
>QQSS02205635.1:0-11793 GCA_003687565.2 Craspedacusta sowerbii
ATATATATATAGAGAGAGAGAGAGAGAGAGAGAGAGAGAGAGAGAGAGGAAACAAAAACAAACTTGTTCAATCAAGTTAGTCTTGTTGCTCGTCAAGGGCAGTCTTTGCACCGTCGATGTCTGGACATGTGACAAGGAAACTGTGTCCGTGCCGCTGCTTCTTTAAATTTTATTAGGAATGACACACATGGTGTTACGGAGTATAATTCGTCACCCGAGTAATAATTCAAGAGCATTCTTCCTTCCTGATACTAAACAAGAGACTTTAAAGTATTCTTCTTAATATTTGAGGAAGAAAACCGTACTGCTTGCATACAAGAACCGGCTTCGTGCTAATGCTTGGGCATTTGAAATTCTGAAGTTGGTAAATTAAAAAGTTTTTAGAGAACCAGGTATGATTTGTTCAAAGGCCACTCAGGATTCTTTGAGAGTCGAGCAAAAACCAGGAAGCAGTCTCTATTCCCTACTTTCCCATGCTCGGCTTCTGCTGTGTTCCCACTGAACGCCGCATCAGCTCAGTTCTATCCTTGCAGTGCTGGCTCCCCTACAGTTCTTACGACCTCATAACACAGCGGTGGGTCCACATGCAGTGCTAGGTCAAGCCATGCGGTTGGTGCACAACAAAAGAAGCATGCCAAACCGTATTTCTTGCTGAATTGCTGTTTCTTAGGATAACGGTTCCCCTTTTTTGCTTCTAGATAAACATACGTGTGGATCCTCGATCAATGTAAATTGTGCAAGGCCATGCTCAAGTAGCATGACTATTGATAGAGAATGCTTATTTTGGTGACGCACGTGAAGCAAAACTCCAGGTCAGAAGTTCTGTGTTAGCTTAATTCTTTGATTAGCTTTATTGAACGGTGGTAAAACTGGAGCTTGATTTATGGTGATTTTGAAAGACATTAAAGTTTGAAATTTTAATTTAATTTATACACTATTTTGGGGTTGTTTGAATATTCATTTTATTCGCTGGCTTGTTTTTCTAAGACTTGACTTTCGCTTCTAAATCAGGTTGGAAACTCTGAAAAAGTTCAAACTGCTTGCTCTCAGAAATTTCCTTGGTTTATCCAACCGATCTTGAACTATTAGACAAACTGTAACTAAGTTTGAATGTTGTTGCTGGTGGTGAAAAGCTAGGAGTTTCCCCGGATGCGAAGTCCATCGATCTTCGTTGACAGCAAATGAGGCCCGGATGTTGGTTGAACCTCTCAAGGAGCTAACGAGCTCGATACGTGCCCTCAAAGAGTGGCTTGGACGACTGGTCGATGCTCCATCGATCGTGAAGCTGACATCGCACTTTCCTCTGTTACAAAGAGACACCCTTTTTGGACGACAAAGTCGTACTGTGCCGGTTAGGTCTTCTTAGCAGATTCGCCAGAGAGGGTAACCACAAAAATTTGTCACATACCTCGCTTGCCCACCGACCGCCACCTGGAGGCTCTTCTAGTTGTTCGGCAAGCTTGAGTGTATTTTGAACGTGTTACGTTCAGGCCTTGCGTTTATGACATACGGTCTTGGCTTTCAAAGAAACGTATAACTACTGTGCTACTGCATAAGAATCGCCTCGCACTTCAAAGTTTTTTAAATTTTGCAACTGGTATACATATACCTACAAAATCCCCCCTTACTTCTTTCACTGCTTTTAGCTTATGCTGCCTTTGAGCTCGACATATTCGCTGTAACTTATTTACGGATCCGAGCAAGTCTATTGCTATATATTGGCTTATACCTTATTATCGCCTACGATACCCTGTACCTATCCGTAACTACGGACGAGCTTTTTGAGGAGAGTTTTAGTAGTGTGTGCATTATGCAAACGCGTGCATAGTGAAGACACAGCTGGTGTCGAAGATATCAGCACATTTTAATAATAGCATCTCGTTTTACTTTACATATATAATTACCCCGACCCGATTCATCCAATCTTCAACAGCGCTGTTCTACATTGGGCAAACGAGTATCAAATCAAATGCTATCGGCAATGCATTCTTTAGTTGCGCGAGTTATTTCCCAATGTAACACGCAAAAGCGAATCAAGCGCTAGTAGCAGCGTATGCACCATGACTGGTGAAACTACAGCGCAAGGAGCGCATCGAAAATTCTTTTGTTCTCGTAACTTATAGTTCTCACGTACGTAAGCGACTGGAGCCATGTGTCGCCAGCTTCGGCGGAGAAAGAAAGCTGAGCCCAGCCGAGTTTTTCCACGGGACTCATTTGTGGCCGTTACAGCTTCTCACTGCTGCACAAGTGTTGCCCTTCCCTTGTTTAGGTCTGCGCCTTGGTTGAAGTACCTCACCTAGCAACGTCGTGGCAACTGAAGAGATCTTATATCTTGTCTTTTATACTGCAATCAGTGTATTCATAAGTAATTCCTGTCTAGCTCTCGGATCGCTTTGTTCACGTTGACTTGATGTGAATGGAATTAGAAGCTGTTCGTATGGTTTTGAATGCGCATCAAGCTTATATATGATTGTATGCAAAAGAAAATCAGGTATACGATAGAGAATACACTACCTATTCTGCTGCATACATACATTATTTATAGGTATATATATATATATATATATATATCATTTACGACTCAAGAGGCTGACGCGCGCTGCCGAGCTCTGAAGTTTTCGTGAAAATTAATGTTGATAACATTGAGCTATCGATAAGTGTTAATTTGTAGTTTGAGACAACGAGGAGTGTTACAGTGATGGTCCTTGTGGCTATTTTGGTCATTTGTACGTTCTGGAATAGATTAATGAACATTACCATATGATCAACTTTCTACATCTTTTGCAGGCACAATCAACTATGGACGGAAGTAAAACTTTTACATTGGTAGCTCCAAAAAACCTGTAAAAACCTGTGTGCCAGATTCAGAGCTCTACCTTTATTAAATGAGTACGCTATGTAAAACGAAGCATTCACTTGAAGTTTAACAAATGTATCAGGAATACAATGATATTATATAATATATACATGTATATATTGCGTTGAGCTGCAGTTTCTAGGAATGAGCTTGTTTTTTGCTAAAATAACTCAAAGGTTCAGAATGTGTAGTGAACCTTACCAGTTCCTAGAACATTTGTTATTATAATAATGTTTTCTAATGCAATTGATGATGTAATCCTTTCCTTGCTACTTGTGTTCATGCAGGTCTCCTATGTGACAGCACTTTTTCATCATGCAAAAGTGTCATTTACCGTGGCGCTGGATTGTTGCAGGAATTGCGCATCTTGGCTTCATCGTTGTTTATGCCCTGCGTGTAAACCTGAGTGTTGCCCTAGTGGCCATGGTAAATGGCACCTATGAAGAAGGGGATCCAGAATGTGGCGGACATAAAAACAAAAGTTTATTTCGCAATGTACGTTTTTTGCTTCTTCCTAGTTTGATTCTGCTTGTTTTGCATGTTCTATGAAATAGCATGCTGCAAACTAAATGCCTTCTCCACTGCTGTGCTTGTCGCCTTTGCATTAATTATCTTCTAGTGGGTATCATAGAAAGGGTAGTCATGTATGTAGAGTTTACATGCTCTGAATAGGGTGATGGTAATATGCATCAAGGTGTGGGCAAATTTAGTTGAGCTGATGTTTCTTGTACATTTCTGTTTTGTGTATCAAGGGTGGCGAATTCAACTGGGACCAAGCAATGCAAGGCTAGTAATGATTTTTGCAATTATTGATCAACATTATGTGCATAGCAACTATAATTGGGTCCTAGTTTTAGATTCATTTGGTTGTACATTTCTGCTATTTAGCACATTTTTCATGATTATTTATGATTTGCTCCTTGTATACTGCTGCTCAATGTATGCATGTTTGCTTTATCCCTTCCTAAATTTCTCTACCCTTTATGAAGTTATCACTACCTTTGTAATATTTGCAATCTGCTGAGATGGCCCCTGTTACTGTAAGTTTGCGTTTTATTGGCGACTTGAAGCTGAAACTTTTACACTTGCATGGTTTATTGAACCAACACAGTTTGTTGCAAGTCTCATGACATCGCGGGGTCTGTTTACTACTCTTTAACTTTTTGTTGAATATTGGACGAGTGTAAATTTAGAACAGAAGATGTTATGTCATTTACTCCATAATAATTAGTTGCTGAGTATCGCATCTACAGGAAGTTCCTGTTTTGCACATTTGCTAAATTGGAGTTAGACTGTACAATGTTCCTTGTTTATCTTAGGATATATTTTGAGCTCATTTTTCTATGGATACATATGCACTCAATTATTGGGTGGCTTTCTGGCGGGTCGTTATGGTGGAAAATGGGTGATGAGCATTGGTGTTCTCTGCACATCATTGTTAACTCTTCTTACTCCAATTGCTGCAAGGTGGAGTCCGGGAGCGTTGATTGCAGTTCGAGTACTTGAGGGAGTTGGTGAGGTGTGACCATAAATATGCCTTAGATAATACCTGCTTGGTTGTTTGCTTGTAAGTTTTATTATGTCCTTTTATGTTTGCTTTGTATGCTTCATAGAATTTATTTAAAGGTCACTTGTATATTCACGGCTTGCTCTTTTGCTGGTAGAGGATGGTCGTGGCGCTGCATTTTGGGTATAGTATTAAGCGGAGTATGTTGGTGATTTTTGTTTTTTGCATTCGTCTGTGATCCACTATCATTCAAATAAAATTTATACATGAGCGCAGGTTTAAGCCAAACGTAACATGGTTATGGCAGGTCAAGGCAGATAATTGTGATAGCTCTTTGCTCTCTTTCTCGAGACTACATCTTCGTAAACTTAGAGTATTCTCCCGTGCTTCTGTGTACTGTGTAAAAATTCTTTTAAACAAATCTTGTCAGCCGCCACAGCTGCTACAACTTTGGTATCTCCTAGCTATGATTACTTTGCTGCGTGTTTAAAAATGCGGCTAGTGCATTCACCTTTTTGGATAATGCTTTCTCTTTAGGGTGTAACCTTTCCTGCAATGCATGCCCTAGTGTCGCAGTGGGCGCCGCCTAAGGACAGAAGTGCATTTGCTGTTATTGCGTTCTCTGGTAAGGGCTGTACCTATCGAATTTTTGCTAATCGTGAGCCTATTTTGTTTTCCCCTCGTGCATAATATGTACATACGATGCGCATGTTGTAGTACCACACATATACGTTAATATATATATATATCCGTTATTTTGTCGATTTTTCTTGCAAGCTTTCGACAATATCTATTGTCATCATGCTATAATTTTCTGCATTTAAGGTCCATCTAATATACATATATATATATATATGCTCGTACCAATGATAGCGATGCTAACTAGACGCAAGGGTGAAATACAAGATGCATTGTGAAAGTTTGTCAATCGTCTTGCGTATGTCCCGTAAATCTCAAGACATCAAAATCATGTCTCCTTTCAGACCACCTCGAAATCCCATCATTATTTTCCACTCAAATTCTTCTTATTTTTCGGATTTCAACGCTTCCAGACACAAAATACTGCAGCATCCCAAGATTCGTCGAATATGTGTGGTTATTCATATACATACGCGCATGCTTACGTGCATACTTACGCACATTCATGCATGATGGGGTACGCAGATTAACGTATCCTACTTACTGCGGTACCCGAAGGTAAGCTTTGGGCATTCATGCTGACTTATGGCTACGCTCTGTCTTCTATATTTCTAGGCAGTAACATCGGTACAGTAATTGCTTTACCGGTTTCTGGTCTCCTCTGCGATTCCCAATCTCTTGGCGGCTGGCCGTCGGTTTTCTATGTTTTCGGTAGGTGCAGGGGTTTTGCATTTTTCACATGTTTTTAAAAAATCCATAGCAGGTTTTGAGGTATTCATTGCTAAAGATATTGATGTTAGAAAGTGTGAAGTGCGTCGAAATTCTTTCCTGGTTGATTTTGAGCTTGATTAGGATCGCGGATCCGCTTATGCATGTCCAAGTGATATGGCCAGCTCTTATTCAGGATGCGTTAAATATTTTTTGATTGAGTCCTGAAGAAGGTCCCTACCCTACCCGGCTTGGACAATTAATGAAACTTCTACTCGGTTTTCGCAAAATGAAGCGGATACTTTTATTATAGGGAGAAAGTTTTGCGGGGGCAAAAAGATAGCGTCCATGAGAATGGTTTTACTTTTAAGGTTACCCCCATGCACTTAATTTTAAGAAACTCTTTACAGCTTGTGAAAGAAACTCTTTACAGCTTAAAACTGTGACCATCTCGTGCAATTTTTCACTTGAGAGCTTATTTTCTCGTAAGACGGTGCACTCCAGTTCTCCAGGGGTTTCGAGCTCTAAATGGGACTCCAAGCAGTTGCTTGGCCAGCTAAGACTCCAACCAAAGGTCTCTGATGAGTCCCTTGGCCGGGGCGAAACGTACGTAAGGCTAGCCATTAAATTCTTCACAGCTTGCCTTTAAAATCTGGCCCCTATCATCTGGCTTTCCCGCAATCGTAGGATCTTGCATTGCCTGAGCTTCTTAAGGTCCTAAGCTTACATGTGTTTCATGGCTGTTAGCCTATATCATAAACTTGTGGTGACTTTCGAAATAATTGGTATGCATCATTATCTTACTTTATACTTTTATCTCATGGCAATATTCTGGCCTCTTTGCTTCGATTTTCAAATAATATTCAACATACTTTTTGCAAGACAAGAACGTGTCGTGTGACTATGCTCTTAGGGGGCCTTGGAATAATTTGGTTCTTCCTGTGGTCTGTATTGGTGTACAGTCGTCCACAGGACCATCCATTTATATCGGAGGACGAGAAAAGGTACATCATGCAGTCGTTGAGTACTTCTTCGGTGCACGAAAAGGTGCGCCTCTACCCTTTTAAATGTCACTGCCATGCAGAATGTGCCCTAGTCTTAGAATTAATGACGGATAGATAAGCATGAAATCGACCCTTTCATGTATCTTAAAAGCTTCGGTTTTTGAGTTTCTTAATTCCAAGAAAATGCCTTAGTGTTAAACAGATGTGTGTTTCTTTATTCCTCTACTTGAGTGGGCTTGGACTCATTCTATCTTCTTTTTTTATCTCAAGCTCTTAATTTTAGGATACCTATATACCATGGAAGAGTATGTTGCTCTCCATGCCTCAGTGGTCCATTACAGTGTGCCACTTCTGCAACAACTGGGTTTGGTACATGATCCTCACTGGCCTTCCGTTGTACTTCCAGCAAGTTCTAGACTTCAACATCAAAAAAGTATTTCGTTTTTATTTTATTTTATTGTTTTTGTTTTTCTATATATATCGGAATGTTCTTCTTACCACAAGACTTGTACAAATTTGCAAGAAGAAAACAACACGCTTTAAACTATATATTTGCGGCATGTTACGACTGTTCATCAGTCTTCTTCAGGCACGCAAACTAAGTAACATACAAACTCCGATTTACATATATGTACGGTTTCGTTGTCAAGGTAACGCTAGCATATAATAAATTGTTAAACGATTGGTTTAAATATTAAGTTCGTAGTAATATAAAGTTAATTTATGCCGTTGTTTAAAGCAATTATCAAATTGAGCCGAAGCTCCCTAGCTGGGCAACCGAAAAGTGTAACAAGGAGAACCATGGAGCTGCACTGCAAGCTACATGAATCATGCAATGTTTTTATGTTTGACTTGAATGTTAAGGTTCGGTTTTCTCGTCTAATATGTAAAGTGCTTCCTTCATTCTTGAGGTGCTCTCTGTAGCACTCACGGCAACGATTTCAAAGCAGGAGTTATCACACGCCTTCAAACAGTCAGGTGATTGTTTGAGGTGTTGCGCTACTGTGGTCAAATTTATTATATGCTAGCGTTACCTTGACAACGGAACTGCACATATATGTTTATTCGGAGTTTGCTTGATACTTACTTTGCGTGCCTGAAGATGACTGATGAACAGTCGAAACATGTCGCAACAATATAGTTTCAGGAGTGTTGTTTTCCTCTTGCAAATATATATATTTGTAGGTTGTG
The DNA here is from genome assembly GCA_003687565.2 of Craspedacusta sowerbii. NCBI lineage: Eukaryota > Metazoa > Cnidaria > Hydrozoa > Limnomedusae > Olindiidae > Craspedacusta > Craspedacusta sowerbii. The sequence continues at coordinate 7,907 of QQSS02205635.1, forward strand.
GGGGTGTGCAGGTATGTAAGCTTGTCGTAGACTAGATAGATATTGCCTTAGAATTTCAAATAGAAATCCATCATGGACGTCAGACTTGGCAATTTAGGATCTTCTCGTCTAAGGAGCATTAGGAAGAACGAGTCGATATGTTTTTTTCTCCAGAATGGCTTTCTATCTGCCCTGCCCTTCCTTGCGGGATTTGTTTGTGCGAACATTTCGGGTTTTCTGGCTGACTATGCTGGAAAGAATTGGTGCAGCACCACGACCGTTCGGAAGATTTTCAGCCTTATCGGTAAGAATTCTGATCTTTCGGGGTGCAATGGTGCTCTAAGTGTCGGTTCAATCATTGAACTGATGTGAGGTGGGCTGTGGCTTTTGTGCCAACAGTTTCGTTTGTTCTCCTAATGCGTTATAGTCTAGGTCTTCGTTTTTAATGCAGTCATTCTTAACGTAGCAAGAAGCAATCAGACGTTTAGGCTTTGTTTTAGATTCTTAAAAAACACTGATCCCTGTTTTTGTTTTGTTGTATCAGTTGTCGTTAGTGTTAAGTATTTTTTGTGGGACGTTTTTGAATATAATGACTCCTGTTTTTGTTTGTATTTAGGATTCTTACCATGCGGCATCTTTTTGCTTCTGGCGAGTTACGCCGGTTGTGATGAAGTTGATCTCTCTGTTCTCTACATGACCATGGCGACCGCTATGCTTTGCATTAACTTAAGTGGCTTCAACGTCAACCATGTGGATATTTCTCCGCGCTATAGTAGTATATTGATGGGCATATCAAACACAGCGGGCACGTTGGCTGGATGCCTCACACCCACTGTTACTGGGTTGTTCACTGATCACCATGTAGGTTGACGCCTCTGTTTGTCGGGTCTGGCCACCAGGGGAATCCGTTAAATGTCCACTGTTCAGTGATGATCGTATTAGGAATTGCTTTGCATTACTAGCATCTTCGCTTTAAATGAATGATCGTTTGGTGGTTTAGCGATTTATGATTTTTATTCATTTGTTTATTTATTTTATGTCTCGGCAGAATAATTTAACAATTTAAGTTTTTGCAAGTTCTACTAAGATGCTGTCTACGCGAGCCGACTTCTAGGCCGTCTAGCGACTTTTTTTTTTCAATGTGAAATTCCTCCCAAACAATAGGTTGTGCGCTAACCCAGGGGTCTCCAAACTTTTAACCGCGCAGGCCTTACTAACGGGCATACAGCCGTTTGGGTGCCGGATGAAGAGTCGAGGTCTAATAAATTAGAAACGAAACAGACGTGTGGCGGTGAGCGATGCGAGAGGCAGGCCGATTACCACCACTGAAACCACACGGGGAATATGAAACAAAGCATGGTTGATGCGTTTAATTCGCGAGCGAGAAACGCGATCTTTGACGAATTATAAATATTCGTGTTTCTTTTCGTTGATAAAATGCATCCGCGGGCCGGCATGAAAGACCTCGCGGGCCGGAACTAGCCCGCGGGCCGTAGTTTGGAGACCCCTGCACTAATCTAAAAAGGCTTACGATGGCATGCGCTCCATAAAGCAAAAAGCATAGTGGTATCTGCTTAGTATAAAAACCGAAGTGATCATAGCTATCGGTTGCGCTTTTCTATATTTGATTCTGGTTTGCTGCTCCCTTGACGCGTATCCCGCAATTTTGTGGTTGACGCATTTTAACGAGACCAGAATTGTATCTGGTTATGGATTTATCTAATTATATCTGGCTATGGATTATTGATTAATGTCCGTAGACTGAAATATCACCGTAAGCATAATGAATATGCTGTGGCGGACTGTCACCGTTAATTTAATTGACTGATCATTCATGTGAGACCGTAGAGCCGATGTATTAGACTGCCCTTAGCCTTAAGTTTCGTCTCACGTCTTTTAGGGTAATCCACAAGACATTGAGGACGATGCTAATCTGCTCCATCAGTTGATGGACTAGCGTGAAATAATCAATTACTCAATTCATCAATTAGCTACCCGTAATAAGTGTAAAGACTCATCATTCCGAATACCAATCGTAAGGCAAGATCCAATTAAAGTTGACAATACAAATGGCGGGAATAACATCATTGTAATACAATTTATTACGGAAAGCATAAATAATGAGATAATGTTATAAGGCCAATTTATGTCAAGTTTCTACTAGTATCAGCACTGTAACTATCAAGTTTGTTTTTGTGCTACTTAATGTTATTTTTTTCTCACGTGCTTATATCGCGTGAATGATAGCAATTATATTAATTATATTTTTACACCCTTTTTTATTTATATATATTTGTTTTTATATTAATTAATTACATTAATTATTAATGATAGTGATTCTTCGTATGCACTTGACAAAATGACGCACTTACCTTATGTCTTGTGACGACATACATCCGAGTTCTATACTCTTCCCTTCTTCTAGTTTCGTTTTCCTTTCACTCCATAGGCAACGCGAGGGCAATACAGGAAAGTGTTCGTTCTTGCCGCGTCCATATCTGCATTTGGTGGGCTGTTCTACTTAGTTTTCGGAAGCGGGGAGGAGCAGTCTTGGAATAAAGTTCGGAAATGCCCGCTGAAGGCCGACGATGGAGAGACCCTTATCAACGAGGGGGACTAGAAAGAAGGTTGCTTTTCTATCGGCTCGTGTCTAAAGCTAACGCCTGTTATATCGCGTTATACGTGATTGATTATTTGGATTGATTTTTTTTCTTCGTTGAATGCCTGGCGTTTGCTTTTCTTTGATAGGATAGGATACAAAAAGAAAGAGAGTTGATATTGTGAATTTTCCAGTTAAATCGTAACCTTTGTTGATTTGTCAGTTGCATCGCACATAATTAATGCGGTTTAATGAGAAGACGCAGTTAAGCGGTGCAGTTGGATCAGGATCATCGTGAGAAAATCGAGATGTAGGATACTTAAGTTACAGGAAACATCTATACAGTCATGTCTTTAGCGGAGCGAATGCAGTGTGGCATTTCGGTACTGGGTGCCTTTCAACGGGAAACAAGTACCGCATGGCTAAGTTAATGTTACACGTGCCTATCAGAATTTTCTTTATGTTTTGATATTTTTGTATTGCCCAGAGCTTTGTTAGATTGCAGCTCAAGAATTTTTCTATGAAACTCCATGTTCAGCTGCATGGTCGATGTACATGTTTGTCGTTGTTTTTAAAGCTTTGAATCCCGAAACCATACGTATTTCGAAGCGCCTCTATGCTTACATCAGGTTTGCGAGATGTTAAACTTCACTCACTTCTGATTCCAAAGCTTTACTCTAAAATCATATCTACGAGCTTGTATTACTACGCTGCTGTCAAAAGCTGCCTAGGGATATGTTTCGTGGCCTTTATTTGTACCTTCTAAGAGGCAGCTCACGTTCACTGTTGCAACGTTGAAGCAATGGAAGATGACAGACCCAGCAAGGCCAGGATACGCGGATGGCTGCCAGAATCAGCGCTACTTAGCCCAGCTGTTGCTTGCAGATTATCTGAATGGCTCACCCGTTGGCGGCGGCAAGGGCCTATCTAACTTTGTATCAAGGGCATGTGTGCTAGCCCTAATGAATGGAAGTTTCAAACAGATAGCTATCCGCGTATAACTGTTAGAAAACGCACAGGCAAAGTTAAAGAGTAGCTAGGCTCTTGTTAGAAAAAAAATCGAATGTCGGTGGAGAGTTTGCAAGTCTTCTTGTCAAGAACGTATGTGCGATCAAAGATGTGTAGAATCTGGAACCTGTGCGCCATAATGTGAGCAACGCATTAATTCTCTATTCATTCATACGCAGGCCATGGTTGAAAATAGCCAAGCTGTTCTTACTTGGTTTCCGGCTGCTATTTATGACGATAAAGTCGCAGTAACAAGCTTCGAAGGTTAGAACCAATTCTTACCTTATATGTACATATATAT
>QQSS02205657.1:0-11792 GCA_003687565.2 Craspedacusta sowerbii
CTTGCTGACAAAAAACAAACAAACAAGGGAATTAGCAAATTTTAATGCTAATGACACTTTGCTTTACAATATGACAGTCAGCCGTTAAGAACATCGAATCCCTATGACTATTTAGAGTATTACCATACTTACATGAAGATCGGAAGTCTGCCAAAGTAAACTTAGCGTTGCCAGAGCGATGAGGCTGCATAATAAACCTCTTCACTTTGGCAACGATCCCTTTTCCATCTTTCTTTACAAAGATATGAACGACAAAACACACCATTTTCTCCAAAATCAACGTGAATTCAGACTAAAATGCAATAATAATCCACATGCCGAAGCGCTACGCAAAATACCGTCGCGCCGCAAGCTTTCTTGCCCTCCCATCTGACTACACAACTTCTCTCTACAAAACCGCCATTGCCAATGGTTGGCTCATACAGCAGCCTCGATTGCATGACACGAAAACGAGGCTCAGGCCGTGTCTGCCTGCGGACCTGCGGACAACTGCGGACGTTTCCAGATGTACGCGATATATTCCAACGATATCGGATACCGTGTTATCTGAGATTTTTAGTCGTTCTTCATAAAAGATTTGCAGCTTACATGACTGGCAACGAATATTGGACTCCGCGAAGATTGCCATGCATCCATGGCTTACTTTATACTGTATAAAGTAAGCCGTGCATGCATCCCAAATAATAACTTTGTATTTGACGGAAATTGGTCGCGAGAGGAACTTAGCATACAGTACAGCAGCCATTTACTCCTCAATCTGCGCTTCATCATGCCGACATGCCGCGAACGCGGCTGTAGCTGCGACTGCACGCCAAGATACTTAAAGTCATTGTTGTCATGGATTGCCCATGATACACTTGGAGTAAGCATCCCTTCCCCCAGCAGGGAGGAGGAAGCGCCTAGGATCCAGTCAAGCTGGGTCGAGGACCGAAATACACTCAAGCAGGGTCAAGGAGGAGAAAGTGAGCAGGGATGGACCTTAACCCTAATCACCGTGCTCCTTCCATAGGGCAGTTGCTGTAGAACGACTTCCTCCTTGACCTGTGTAAATACCACATGTAAATATGTTTGTAGTAGGTAAGGCAAACCCAGTCAAAGTAGCAGTACGAATTATCTTTCTCTCAGTTCTGAGTTCCTTTGTAGCGTCTTCAACGTAGTGCCGATAAAGCAAAATTTAACCTCGACAACTGCCTTCCCATAATTTTTTTTTATTTCATACGGTAGATTTATACCCTCCAGAACATTGACGCGCTATTCTCACCTAAAATTATAAATAAAAGTCCAGAAAGATATAAATTTGATGGTTTTCATTGGGTGTTAGCCAGCACTTATTAGTTGGGAACTGCAAATTTATTTTTACTTATTTCATTAGATCTCGCAATCTCATGATAAGACTAGCGCTTGAAGAAGACGACACGTGTTTTCATCAAGCTTCTTGAGATGGAGATAGCGTACGCTCATTGGCTTCCTCAGATGCGGTACGTTCCGAGATTGCAAGGTTGTATATGACATAAATTAATGATGTTTCCAGCAACAGCAGCAACAACAACAACATTAACAACAACAACAACAACAACAATTTATTCTCTTAAAAAATGCGTTAAAAAGAATGCAACAGTTAAGTTAAATACACTATTCACATTCACAAAAAAAAAGTAGAGATGGTTTAAATATAAATTATCAGCTGGTGTGACGCGAACTTATTATGGGCTCCACATTTATCAAAGGGAAAGCATCCTCTTAGCCAAAGCTAATCAGATTGAGGTTGCCACCCTATCATGAGCTCTATTTATAACCATATAGAATAGGCAATGTTTATTGAAGTTCTTACGTTGGTTAAGTAACAAAGTCAAATTGTATGATAGTTGTAATTCATCGAAAAACAGAGATATAAAAGTAAGCTATCACCCAAATTAAACGTACAACACAAAGACTAGTTTACATATAAAGATAGATCGTGTAAACAACATCAGCAACATATATTCAAGAAGTCGCTCTTACGTTGATAAGTATTATTCAACTTAGAGCCAAACCATCGCCTTATGGTAATAAACCAATATCTTCGAGTTTCAGTATTTTCAATTGCGAGAGTAATTCAGAGGTAGATGCATCATAACTTGAGAATGCAACTATTCTCAGAGCTTGTTGTTGCAACTTGAATATTCTGTTGACTTTACATTTTCCGGCTAGGCCCCAGGTAAGGCATCCGCTGGTCATGTGGGATTGGAATAGGCAATTAATGTGGAATAATTGGAATAAAGTAGAGTGACTTCATCGTCCGAGCGTCCACGTAGTATCATTTTAGCTAGTAGGCCGTTAGCTCTCGCAAGTTCCTTTGAAAGTTCGGAGATGTAACTCGTCAATGACAGTTTCGAATCTAGAACAGCAACCAAATATTTAGTCTTGTCAGATAAATCTATTCGCTTACTTTTTAACTTTGACATTTAGTCTAACTGCGCATCTTTCACTTTTTGGACGAAAAAGAAGCGCATGCGATTTTGCCGAATTTAGAGATAATTTGATGGCACAGAGCCAACCATAGAGAGTTGAAATCTCGCTAGATAGTATTACATTCATCTTTTGTAGAGAAGAATTTCTAAACAAAATACCTATATCTTCTGCAAAGTGTTGTACAAGGCCTGTCTTTAGACTATACCGAAGATCGTTAATATATATTCTGAATAACTATGGGCCCAAAATAGATCTTTGGGGGACACCAAAGTCCATTATTTGAATGTCGGTTAACTTAGCGTTTTCAATAGCAACAAATTGCTTTCTTCCTTTAAAGTATGACGCGAACTAGCTTAACGAAACGCCACGAACACCGTATATTTCTAGTTTATTTCAAAGAATGTCTTGGTTTACCGTGTCAAATGCTTTTTGTAGATCTATAAATATTCCACAAGCTTATTCACGACTTTCTAACATATCATCAAAATTAGCGACTAAGTCAACAGCGCATGGCTAGTTGTTTGTGGTTATTACGGAAGCCAAATTGTTGCTCTTAAAGTAATTGAAAATTCTCCAGAAAATTGGAAAGACGTGCGCACATCACTTTCTCGATAACTTTACTAAGGTTGGATAATATCGAGATAGGCCGGTAGTTGCTGCATATTTCTGTGGCGCCTGATTTGTAAACTCGCGCAACTTTAGCAAATTTCAGAGTATTGGGAAAAATTCCTTGATTAAAGGATTCGTTAATGATATTTGAAATTGGATCGGAGAGAATTTTAGAACACAGCTTAAATATCTGCCTAGGAATGCTGTTAGGGCCAGATGCCTTAGATGTGTTAAGAGAGTTTATAACATTCATCACTTCAGTTGGGTCAGTTAGGCTTAAAAACAAGTTATGGTTTGAAGGAAGAGGCACATAAGTTCTAAAATTATTCGGAGTATCAGGTATTTCAGCGTAAAGAGATTTTCCAACTGAGGCAAACTAAGCATTAAAGGTGTCAGCCAGCTTGCTCAGGTCATTAGCTGTGCATTTGCTGCGTTAAAGTAAAGTCGACGGGGAAAACTTCTTCTTTTTGCTTATATTTAGGTCTTATCGTGTTGCTTTGATGATCAAGAAAATAGTTCTTATAGTATTCAGTCTTACTATCTAATCATAGATACCATAGAATTTCGTAGTTTCCTGTAGCTGTTGAAGGCATTAAGTTTTCCTTGCTTATCGCTTTCTTTTAAATACAGTTTTTGGTATTTGTCTTTCATGGTCTGAAGTATGGTATTCGAGATCCATGGTTTTCGTTGTAGGCTTATTTCTTTTTTCGATAATCGGTGATATGGTGCCATTATGTTTAAAATGTCAGTTATTTGGTCGATGACGATTTTTGTCAACGTGTTAGGATTTGTATCGTTCCCAAATAAGCAATGCCACCTGATGTTAGAAAGATCTTCTTGAAATACTCGTTCATTAAATAATTAATATGAGCGGTCGTACACCGATACTTCACTCGATTTCTTTTTTCGATAATCTGTAATCAGTTATAACAGCGAATTGTGCAAAGTGATCGAAGATGGTACAAGTTAAGTTTCCGCTTGCAATTTTATACTTAGTACCATTAGTTAATATGTAACGTATGAAATAGGAGTCGAGAGCAACTGCGACCCACATTTTAGAAGATTAGTATGTATGCTATGAGGACCACAAACGCTGGAAGCGTTTGAAGAATTTATGAGGTCGATTATTTCACTAGGATCAGTGTGACGTAGAAATAAGCTTTGTTTAGGTAAGGGAGGCATGTATGATTGAAAGTTGTTGCGGAAGTCTTGTATTCTGTCGGCTAGAGATTTACCAACTGAATCAAAGTAGTCTTTGAAGGAATTTGCAATATTTCTAAGCGTCTGTACGACACGATTGTTTCGATCAGTTATCAAGGAAAATTAATTAGTCAATCAATCAATCAAATATTTTCTCGTTAGTAGTACGTTCAAAAGAACACGAGATACTCGTCGCCCAGCACATTTATGCAGTACAAATAGTAAACGTGCAGGTGCAACGAGAGGCTGGCACGAAACATTCGTCATGTCAATAAAGTCGACATACAACCAACCGAGGGGAAGATCTCTCAATAGCACAGAGCTAATAAGGCTGGGAGGCAGATCACCCAGAGGCAGGCAAGCTTGCGTCATGCAATATTTTTCTGATTCGCAGTGTCACTAACACATTTCCGGGTTGAACAATAACATAATCTTTACATACGTTAACCAAGCAGAAATCGCAATAAGAGCGAAGAAAGAAGTAGTAGACGAAGTCAGGGAAAATTAGAAAGAAATGGGGAGTAGAAGATAGAGCCGAAACATCAATAGAAAATAAAACTAGCGTGTTTACACATACGTAGCTAGAAATAAGGTTTTCACGGTAGTCATAAAAAAGGGTTTCGGTACAGCGAATTCTATGCCATGACTTAATATTTGGTTATACAGCAAGCAGCCTGGTACGTAATGCAGGTACTTCCATATGTTTCTGTTTTTCTTCGTGGAATAGTTAGGTGAGGTGTTGCACTTAACCTAGTTTTTCGTCCAGTTTCATTGAAAGTAAAGTAATTTCGGAATGCTGGTGGGAGCTTATTGCTTTTCCAATCATAAAGAAATTCATACTGTCTCATTTTAATAGCGTCATCTAACTTCAAAATTGCTAGTTTGTGGAACAATTGGGAGATTAGTTCCTGAAAATCCACACATGCAATTGTCCTAATCGCGCGCTTCTGTAATCGAATCAATTTTTTCAGTTGCTCTTTGCTGACTAGGCCCCAGATTAGGGAGCCGTACAAAAGATGGGAATGGAAGAGGCTGAAGTACAAGCTTCTCAAAGTTTTTGTTTTAACATAGTGGCGAATTCTTGATATCAAACCAATAACGCTTGATAGTTTTTCTCGAGTTCGATAACGTGCAAGTGCCATTTAAGATGAGAAGCAAGAATGTCACCGAGATATTTTACTTTGTTGGAAAGTAACACTTTGCATCCTCTAATCTTTACTGTAAGTATTGTGGGATGAGACTTGTGTTTCGGTCGAAGGAGGACTAGCTCTGTCTTTTTGGCATTAGGGGAGACTCAATTCGCGGAGAGCCAATCTAGGAAAATATCCAATTGTTGGGACATGGACTTCCTAATTTTCTTTACTGACTTGTCATGAAATAAAACTGTTGTATCATCAGCAAAGTGGTAAGCAACCGAGGACCGAGTGCACATATGAAAATCATTAATGTACAGTAAGAACAACAAGGGACCTAAGATCGAACCTTGGGGAACACCATGGGAAATACGTTAAGTTTTGGAGTCGGAACCTTGTATTGCCACAAATTGCCTCCTGTTCATCAGGACATAGAGCCCTTGGACTGTTTGTTCAGCTTGATTATCGACTTAATATCATCCCAAGTTTTCCATAAGTTGTTTTTGTTTTGTAGGAAGTAATTCTTGTAGTACAAAACTTTGCTTTTTGAATCAAATCTACAAATTAAGTTACGACGAGTTTTGTATTTGGCATAGGCTTCATTACGAGCCATTTGATCTGTTTCATTCAAGTAATTTTTGAGAAGTTTATCACCGACATGGATAGACTGTAGAATATTATTTGTGATCCACGGTTTTTGTTTGAGCAGTTACTCTTTTATTGTTAGTTTTTTAATAAGGTGCAATTACATTTAAAATGTCTGTTACTTTTTCCAAAAGAATATCGACGAGGACATCGGGGTTTCAGCACTAGTATACGCGGAGTACCGGAATTGTTTTGGTGACCGGTTCAATAAAAACACTTGGCACCAGAGAAATTCGATCGACTCAGTGCTTACGCCAAGTCATATCACTGCTACTGTGTATATATATATATATATATATATATATATATATATATATATGTGTGTGTGTGTGTGTGTGTGTGTGTGTGTGTGTGTGTGTGTGTGTGTTTTGAAGCCGGGAATGACAGATCCATCTGTAGCCGCTCTGTAGGCCATACAAAGGCATACGAGCAGCGCATACGAAAATGAAAATCACTTAAAGAATTTGCTTGCCGCATATTAATGAAAATATGATTTAGCAAAACAGCGAGTTAAAAAATTCGCGACATGACATGATCTCACATAATGTATTATTCGAAATGTATTATTGCATGATTATTGTAAAGACAACAACGCAGTACGGATAAAAATGCATGAACCTAGGGCTATTGTTGAATTCGATCATGGCAATGGTCAGTTCAAAGTTCCATGTATGATGTTTGCAGATTTTGAGTGCATTTTGCAAAAGTTAGAAGACACAAAAGGTTTCATAAACAAACGCATACCTTTTGTGTTCTTAACAAGTTTGCGTACGGAGAAATTATAAATCCTCTGGTAAAGATTGAGGTAAAGATTGCGTAGTCGTGCTTTGCGAACTTATCGAAAATGAAGCTTAGTGCAGGATTTCTGAAGCATAGGGCCGCGGTTCCTGCTAAGGGCCGCGAGTGAGAGCTGCTGGGTCGCAAGAAATTTTTTGCACTTCGCTTATCGGCCGCGAGGGCCGCGACCAACCGGCTAAGGTTCTTCGAATTTGTTTTTTTATGTCATCGTTACATTTCTGAATGATCATGCTGTTCAGTCCTTAGAAAAAAGTAGCATTTTTTGTTGCTGACCAAGTTTAAGCGTTCAAAAAACCAAGATGTCTTTGTGGACCAAAAGAACTCAGGAAATAAGGATGGATATGTTCCCGCTACTCTCATGCATCATGGAGACGGCACCTGAGTCAAGTGATTTGGTTTCTCGTAACCTCTCACAACTTTCAGAGGCGTTTGGGGAGTACTCCCCTAACGACCCCAGAGGACACATGTAGATAGCGGGTCCATTTTCAGTGGCTCCCTCTAAAAATGATGTTTCTCTGCCGCCAGACCTAGAATCGCAGCTTCTAGGTGTCTCAACTGACAGCACTTAGAAGATACAGTGGGAAAAACTAGACATGGCTACGTTCTGGATTCATGTCTCAAAGGAGTACCCATTTCCTACTCTTAGGGCTGTAAAACAGCTACTTCGGTTCACAACAACATACCTGGAAATCAGCCTTCTCAGTTGTAGCCTAAACCAGCAATAAATCTGGAAATAGGCTTCGAACAGCACTCTCTACGGCCACTCTGAGACTGAGCTATTCACCTATTCCACTACAGCTGGGCCAGATCGTGTCTAGGAAGGAGGCTCAATCGTCTTACTAGTAAAGATGGACTGTTTATTTTTTATCATTAAAAGTGCATGAAGAAGGTTTTCTTGCGGACTTTAAAAAAGGACAGCTGAGTCATTAACATTTCTGTTGATGTACGTGCGTTTGCGTCAACAAAGTTTTCATTCTTCTTGCACAGTTTCAATTTATTTGATCAAAACTTCTATGTGTAATGGATATTTACTGTTAGTTTTGCGATTTGCTTTGCTGTCAAAGTTACTTGATTTATAATTAAACACCTTTGTTTATGAATCCCTTGACTTAATCAAAGGCAGGGACTTGCAGTGCACTTTGCCACGAGAACATATATGCTTATAAGCTCTCAAGTGAACAATTGCACGAGATCTTCACAGTTTTAGCAGCCTGCCCCCAAATCACTTGAGCATTGCCAGCTGCGCTGCACGTGGGAAGAATGCCTTGTAAATAGTCAGAATGGCTAGCTTAACGTACATTTTGTCCCGGTCAAGTGACTCGCCAGAGTAAAAAGTCACTACTCAGTCTTCCATTCTTTGAATTATTCTCGTTATTGGGCGACTTCTATCACAGGCAGTATACCCTCTTAACAGCGAGTTTTTGCAGTAAAAACAAATTCAATGATGGTCTTGACGTGTAACTTACACATAATGAATTAAAGAATCCTAGCAAGCGCAATTGGGCCGCGGGCTGCTGTACACTCAAAGCGTTCGGTCGCAAGAAGGAAAAGGTTGAAAAACCCTGGCTTAGCGGTTGTATCAGATGTTCCCCAAGAAACTACTAACCTAATAAAAAAAATTGAATTGTATGAGTATTCTACGGCTAGCTAATGTCACGTTTGTCAGAAGAAGTTTTCTGTCACCGATAAGAAGGATAAAGATCATTGTCACCATACGTAGTAGTACCGAGGACATTCACATAACATATGCATTTAAGACATAAGCTGCCGCCGTTTTATACCAATTGTGTTCCACAATTTGAGTGGATATGATTCCCATTCCCTTGTTTAAAGAATTAGGGAAAAAATTCAGCAGTGGCGCGATAGGGGTGATCGCTCAGAATCAGGGGAATTACCTTAGCTTCGATAAAGGCAAGAAAGGCAGTTTGGACAGTTTGTCAAACATGACAGATTCACAATGTCCGAATCTGAGGAAAGAGTATCAACATGGTGAAATGTTTGCACACATGAGACATAATGGTGTCTATCCATATGAATATACGGGCACCTGGGAAAACATCAGAGGAGCTTAACTTTGAAATAATGGCTTTAAGTGATGACGTCTATGCGCATGCTCAAAACGTATGGAAAAATCTTTGAGAGAAATCGCCAGGTTGCTATCAAAACACCTACTTAAAGACAAATTTCTTGCTATTATCAGATATCGTCGAGCTTGAAAATCATAGTTTCGATCCGGTGCATTTCTACACGAGTCTCCAGGTTAGCATGGCAAGCGTGCTATAAAGGACTTGCATCAAATTGGAACTTTAAACGGACATGGAAGTGCTGCTGATGATTGACTTTGGCTGAGGCTAAGAACAATTTTGAGAAGAACTTTCTCGTGTTAAATGAGCAACTTTGTTCTTGGCATCACTGCGTATGCGCTCGGAAATGCTGACCTCCATCTTGCGTGAAGCGCATTGTAGGACAGGCGCTTGTTATAATAGTGGTTAATAACGTGGAAAAGGAGATCTTTATAATAGGAGTTGTAGTTCCTACCAATTTAAAGAAAATGAGTAGATATACTATAAGGGCTAGAGGCACTTGATGTAAGGAGGACATTAATAATAGACAATATTACTAATGCGTTGTTCTTGATAGAAACATGCCTTAACATACAGTTGCTTCCAAATATCGCTTAAGATCATGTTTGAGAGAGAGTTTTATCAACCGACCGGATTAGTCGCCGAAACCATTTGCAATATAATCGCCGGGATTGTCTTGTAGCTTGTCATTTACGTCCGCACCGCTTCGAGTATATGAAATATTGATTTTATGTCATCGCATGTTTTCTTTCCGAATGAGAAGTACAATCAACTAGCGATTTTTTTTTGGAAAGAAATGAGCCTTTAAAAATGGCCTTTTGCTTAGGGTTATTGCTTAAACACTCTATGTCTTGTGCCTGATGCAGCCGCTCCCTTGCCTATGTCGCTTATGTGCTCGTCAAAGGTGAGTTAATTGTCAATTTGGATCTCTTAAAGTGTTACTTAGTTGTGCGAAAAAATTTCTTTGCCTTTTATGCATATTTTAGTTCCCGCTGTATTGGCTTTGTTCTTGGTCAATAGTACTGGGTCAAATTTTTCAGGACTTAAAATCATATCATTAGAGTCTAGCCAGTCAATTGCAATTGTTGACTCTTCTTCCAACAGTTTTACCAGATTAGGAATACTACATGCATGTGCAGTCAGCATATTATCGTCAGCGTAGATATGTACTTCAGAATTTCGAATGAATGGAGTAAGGCCATTAATAAATACATTGAACAAAATGGGGCCAAGGATGGATCCTTGTGGTAGTCCGGATAAGATTGTTTGGTATGTACTGTAGACATTCTTCATTCCAACAGCCTGTTTTTGTCCTTTTAAGTATTGTAAAAATAAGCTAGGGAGTCTTTACTGAACCCATACGCTCCCAGTTTGGCTATTAGTAAGTCGTGTGGTATGCTGTCAAACACTCTCGATAAATATATTAGCAAAGCCTTGACTACGAAATAATTGTCAAGATTTGGTCACCATTCATATAACAATATGATGAACACATGCTGAGGAATGGGATTTTTCCTGTATGAAGAAAGAAAAGCCGATATTATTTTTTCTATGAACGGTATAGTCTGCTGTTTTAATGCCTTTTCATAACTCTTCCAGATTGTATTTAGAATGCTGATAGGTCTGTAGTTCTTTGCTAGCGCGCGATCGTCTTTTTTGTATAAAGGAGTGACTGCAGCCATTTTTGCACCATCAGATCCATTCACAGATGCTTGCAATGATGGCTTTTGCGATCGGTATGTCTAGAACGTTTGCAGCCATTTTTGTCAGCTTATTAGACAGCTGATTTTTCCCAGTGGATTTGTTTTCATCTAAACTGTGCAATAGTTTATTTACTTCTCCAACAGAGACTTCCCGAAAGTCAATAATCTGATTATCAACTAAGTTGTCCTGATATTTGACTGCGATGATGCTCAGTGATCTCGGTTCGCTTCCATGATGTGTTGGACAAGCTTGTATTAGTCATCGTGTGGAAAATCTATCGAGCAGTCCATTGGTTTCCGGCCACATCTACTTTCAACGAGATTAATGTAGTGCTTATTAAAGATTTCAGTTAGTTCTTCCGTGCCAACAACTATATTTTCACGGTCCAATAGCATAATGTCTTCCTGTGTGTTGTTCCCCTTATTACTTATGTACGGATTTATCAAGTTCCAGAATTTTTTCTCATCGTTTTTGTAGTATGTAATATTTTCCATCGTGGGCTTTTTACGGTTCTCTAGTCTAGATCTATTCATAATTGCCTTTCGCAGTTATTTTGTCAGAAAAGGAGCTTTTTCTCTTCAAATCGTTTTTGTTTTCCCTGATGCATGCTTGCTGGCAACTTTTGTTATTGTTCCTGTTAAATTCTCATTAAAATCACTCGCATTTTTGTTTCTGTTCTGAACGTTTGCGATATCAGAGACATAGGTTTCCTCATCGAATTTTCGAAATATAGCCAGTATAAATTGACAATTGTGTAAAATGATCGGAAATTTGGCAATATAACTTTCTACTTGCGGACTAGTTCGTCTTGGTTATGGTAAATATATTGTTGATGAGTTACTCCGAGGGGAACTTTACTTGCCTAGGTTGGAGGATTCGGACTTCAAGCAAATGACTGCTTGCGTTATTAATAAATCTCAATTTGCAGTGCGGTGCTCGCAGTTCCAAGAGGTTTCATATCGAAATCCACAATAACATTAATAAAATAATAGTGCCTACGCTTTCTAATAAGGCGTCATCAGAGAAATCCTCTACTTTCATTTTATATGCTGCCACAAAAAATGCTCTTCCTGGCCTTTCAATAAGAGTCGCTTTAACATTGGTCAGAGGATATGCCGAGTCCTTATGTTGCTATATCTATATATATCTATATCTATATATATATATA
>QQSS02205668.1:0-10087 GCA_003687565.2 Craspedacusta sowerbii
TACTACTACTACTACTACTACTACTACTACTACTACTACTACTACTACTACTACTTCTACTACTACTACTACTACTAGCGCTAAGAACTTAAGGCGCAGGCTTGATGAGAAGCGTCTGCGAGCATTTTTACACCAGATCAACACCAGTGCGTGCTGCATCCGGTCGATGGGCGTGAATCCTGAGCGACAGTAACCCCAAGCCTGTCGATATCTCGTTCCTGATGCGCTTTTACTCCCGTCAGAATGGATGGTTAGGAGTAGTATGGATAGATTTCCAAGAGAAAAAAAGGATAAGGTGCTTCTTTGACAAGCGTAAATGAAGATATGAGCTGCAGGTGTGCGTGCGTATGTGTTTGATGTTAGTAATCTCTAAGTTTTGAGTATTCGTAGACACTTGAATTTTTTCTGTGTAGACAGGGAGGTTTGATTAAACAGTCTTTTAGACGTATGATAAGGCATGCCATGAGTCTCTGAGGACAATTGTAGTGTTAGATAATGTAAAAGTCGTTGCAAGGCAACAACAGAAGCGATGGTATAGCTATAGCTATGTACAAGACTCAAAACTCAAGATGTATTTTCTCAGTAAATGCAAATAAAACCTGTCAATATATAAATTACTTTCAAATGTTTGCATTAGGAGAAAGAGGCGTTAACACACACGTATAAAGCTAATAACAAACGTTAAATAAATTATACAATAAAAAACACTACTAGCAAAACCTTGCAAGAAAATTAAGGGACAAAGCCAAAACAAGATAGATGGAATTCACGTTAGGTGTTCTATGCAGTCAAAAATCTAAAACTCGAAATTAAATTACCTGCGTTACTGCATAAATTCTCTCAAAAAGTATCTCTCGCATTCACTTATTTAGGACTCAGACATATGCAGCCGTTCATAAAGCTTTCATTACTCTCTTAAAGTGAAGTTTTGATTTATTTACATTAATATTAAGGTCAATAAGTTTGTTATAGTCGGGGGCAGCATTGAATTTTATGCTTGCACTACCATACATCTCAGTTCTACTGTTTAGCAGGGGAAACTTATGCAAAGTACCTATTAGAATATTTGCGCTTGTAGTATATATTTGGAAAAAGTTGGTCAATGCTGCTGGTATCTTGCTATTATGCCAGTCGTGCATAAAAAGTCTTAAGTTCATTACTATTACGTCATGTAGTTTTAGTATACCTAGTTTGAGAACAATGCGGAAGTCGGCTCTCTAAAATCGGAGAAAGTCATTATTCTTAGGGCTTGATTTTGCCATTTCACATTTTGATTTAACTCGCTTTTCCGGGCTGAACCCCAGGTAAGACAACCATAACTCAAATGGGAGAGAAGCAAGCTATAATAGAGTGACGTAAGAGGGCGGGCTTCGACTTACTGGCGTATTCTAGAAAGAAGACCATTAGCTCATGATAGTTTTCTGGAGAGTTCAGTGAGGTGGTCTCGCCAAGTCAGCCGCAAATCTAAGATGACGCCATAATACCTTATTTTGTTAGAAGGATATATAATTTTTTCGTTCATTTTTAGCGTCAGATTCGTTTGGATTGTTTGCTTTTAGGTTGGAACCGTTTAACTTCGGTCTTACTCGTATTTAAAGAAATTCTATTTGCGCAAAGCCAATTGCATATGTTAGCAATGTCATGAGATATACTAACCTTAATTCTTTGTTTGGGAGTGACGGCTATTTAGTATTATAGTACCATCTGCAAAATGTTGGGCGACTCTAGTCGAGAGGCTAAGCCTGAAATCGTGTATGTACATCAAAAACAGTAGTGGGCCTAAAATTGAACCTTGTGCATATATCAAGTACCTCGCAGTTCTCGGGTTTGTTTTCGGCCGTGCAGGTACGAATAAAACCATTTGTGGCAAACACCTCGAAGGCCATACACAATAGGCTATACACAATGCTATACATGCCAAACATGCCATGAGTGCCTACACAATGTACAATAAATAGGCTGCTATTTAAATTCACTGCAAAAGGTGCACAACTGATTTATTGCCTTCACTTCAAGGTGTTTTGAAGCTATTACCACATGCAGGACATCCTCTCCGCCAAGTGCTAACGCCTGTCTGAAACATTTTAATAACGCCTGGGGAAAGAAACAGGAGACACGCGAGTGAAAGCGTCTGCACGTGGGGGACAATCCATGTAAGTTGTCACGCTCCATAATGGTGCGGAAACCTGTGCTGTGTCTGATAAGGTCTTGGATAAGAAACACTGGTGTAAAGAGGCAAAGTTAGGATCATAATCCTCTTCTACCAGTACGTCGTTTGTAAATATGAGGTCCTGTTCTACTAAGTTATGTTTCCATCGGATAACTATGCTAATGTTGTGGATTTCTCCTATTTCTCATTAGCATTGCATGCATCGTTATATAGGATTGCATCTTTTCGTTAATTTTCGAGTTACCTTACACCCTACGCCATCGATTGTCGGATTTGCCCGAACTAAGTGCTACCTGTGCCGCGTCAGCTCATAGTAGAGTCAAATTTGATCAAGAATCTTTACTCAGTTTCATTAGTACTCAATTTTAGCGCGGATTTTGCAATGAATAACAGTAACTGTCAACATAACATATAAACTTGAGGTGCAAATATTACTAAGTCCATGGGTTGGCTTTTTGTTTTTGGATCTACCATCATCACATTTTGCATTTTCTATGCTTAGTTACTTGTAAAACGTTTGAGACTATGCTATGACTGAATGAGTCTATGTTGCAGGATTCAGTTTATAAATTTTTTTTTCCTTTGGTCAATTTTGCAGTCTGTGACAGGTTTAGTGGGCTACACATACAGCATTGTAATGCAAAAGCATTGCGTGCAGAATGTTATGGAAGTATTTTAAACAATTATAATAACAAAGCTCTGTATTAGCAGTTTAGACTTATTAAAAGTATTTTGAAAATTGTTCCAGGCAAACAAAGTTACAGGGCCTCGTTTTTGCATCTGAGCCAATGTTAACCATGCCCTAATCTGGTCTGACTATGCCTCAGGTACCATGTACACATAAAGCTGGGTCTTGTCAGCCAGTTTTTTCCAAATGCTTGAAATGAGTTTACCAAATGAATGTGCATTTCGTAAGGTTTGTAATTGAAAGAAAGCAAGTGTAAAATTTTAAAACTTAGTTGTTATTAGGATATTTTGAAGGAAGATGATATGGCTTAGATCTTAATATAATTAGATATGATGTTCTTATGGACACAATAGACAGGATGTGGTGTTAGTCTTATTCAACATGGCTTTGCTGTCTCTTTGAAAGCTGTTATCTTGTCCCAGGCCAATATTTGCCTTCATTAGAGTTTCAATACTTCACATTTGTAGCAAAACTTAACAAGTTATTGGCAGTACATGGTCTTATAGTTGGGAAAACATCGATAGCATTATAATTTAGCACACCCTCTTAGTCACAGTATGCAAAGTAGAAGAAATTTGGGATTGATGCCTCCCATATGCAAAGATTATTTGAATCAAACTATATCAAATCTGCATGCACTCTTCTACAAACAGGTCATGGTAGGTTCCACTTCTGTTGCAGTTAAAAGTAAATCTCCTGGCAGTTTTGCTGTTTTGATCACAGAAATCAGCCTGCAATGTTCCTCTGAAATATGAGGTTTGATATTAAGTAGAATGCAATGTTGTTTTCAAGAAAACCCATGGAATTTGAGTATAAATCTGAAATGCTGCTGTGTGACCTAGTTAATGAACATCATGTGCATTGCATGTACAAGTAGCTACTGCCAAAGTATCTCTCTGTGTTATTCTAGTGCAGTGGTGGAATATTAAGTATTGAGTATAAAACTTTATATATATATATATATATATATATATATATATATATATATATATATATATATATATATATATCTACGTGACATATTGAGTTCAAGTGCAGAGAGACTTAGGCTCTTAGGGTTCTAGGCTTCAGCAGGTCTGCAGCTAATATAACGTTTGTACATTCTTAGCCATCTGAGTTAATGTAAGTAAGAAACTACACAAAAGTTTTTGTTGCTCTAAGAATGTTAGGTTCTTAAAAGCTTTATTTCTAGTGGCAACGATACTGGTGTGGTGCGAATTCTCCCCATTCAATTTGTTTTCTCACTCATCCTCCCCAGTAACCTTGCAGATCAATGAAAACCAAAACTGTGTTTGCAGATTTGTAGATTTGTAAATATAAACCCTCAGAATGCACTTTGCACAAAGATTGCTCGACTTTGCAGCATTCGTTGCTTCTGTTTGCATTACCCCAAATGGATCTATTTGCCCCAGAGGTCCTTGTTCCCCCGGACCACCCTCAATCTATTAATCCTGCCGCCTCCACTGGTGGATTTTTCGTTGTATTAGAATTAGTATGGATAGATTTACAAGAAAAAAAAAAGGATTAGATGCTTCTTTTGCAGACATGAAAGAAGATATGAGCTTATATGTTTGATGTTCGTAATTTGTATCAAGTTTTGAGTATTAGTAGACTCTTGAATTGTTTCTGTATAGATAGGGAGGTTTGATTAAACAGTTTTTTAGACGTATGATAAGGCATGCCATCAGTCTATGATGACTATTGTCGTGACATAATGTAGAAGTAGTTGCCTGGCGAAAGCAGAAGCTATAGTATAGCTATAGCTGTGTGTAATACATAGGTTGCTATTTAAAATCAGTGAAAAAAACGCACAGCGGATGTGCTTCTTTCACTTCAAAGTGTGATGAAGCCTTTACCACATGTAGGACAGCCTCTTTGTCACGTGCATAGAAGTAATCGGAATATAATGATCTCTATATAAAAATATCTATGGTCATGTGTGAGCGCCCAACTCTGATTTACCAAATGAAGAGTAGTAAATACTGTATCGTTGGTGTGGCCAAGTGCAGGGAATACCGCACAGCCGACTCCGGCGAACCAAGGCAAACATTTGTTGATTATTTATGTGCTTGAGTTTGGTGCTGTTTATTGAAGCTCCTTAGTTTTTCTGATTTGAACTTTGGCTTGACTGTCCTTTTAGTTCATGGCAGTCACCCGTCTAATCGCTCTAAGCGAAATGTCCAACCGCACGAACGAGACAAATACAAATGTAGACTTCGAGGCAAGTATCGTCGTGTCGACCTTATCCCTCGTGATATTCGCCATTATATGCCTTGCAATGGTATTGTACTCGCGTGGGGATGGCCGCCGTGTCAACACGGACACCTCGTTTAGCTTGGTAGTTTTGTTCCTGGGGCTGCTCGCCGCTGGTTTGACAACTCTAACGGTTCCTGATTATAAAAGCGTGTACTTTGCCTACCGCGTATCCCTTGTCGCTCTCGTCGGTATTGTTGTTACCATCGTCGGAGACAGAAAGCTCTTTGTCGTCCCCACGAACTTAACCGTGCTCCGACCACTTGGCTTCCACCATCCGGACATGAGTTTCATTATCTGGGTGATAACCATCCCGCTCGTATTGCTTGAGATGTTTGAAGCGATTGGTGCGGTGACGCGGAAGCCGGACCACTTCGTGGCTGTGGTGAAAGGGGTAGGCCTGCTTCAGAAGATGATCCAGGCCGGCTTGTACCATTTCAGTTTGCGTCACAAGACTGCCCGCCGTGGTTTGGAGACTAGCGCCTCCTGGTATCTGAAGTTGCTAGCCATGCTTAACTTTACGCTCTGGTTAGATTCGATCATGATGGACACCGAAGGTACTCAGTATATCATCGACTTGTTTGGGAACGGCTTTTCTATCGTGACCGCGGCTATCAACGCCCTTCTCATAGACTATCGCCTGTTCTGCTGTTTGTTGTTCGCTGAGCACGCCGTGGCTGTGGAATCAGAGCCAGAAGCTATCACAGGTCCATACGAAAACGATCCACGTGCGCAGGCCTGGTGGGTTGCGGACGCCATGCCGAGAGCGCATGTTACCCAAATGGCTGGCTTCGGGTACGTGCTGGGATTCCTCTGCTTTGCGCTTCAGCTCGTTGCGGCGTTGCAGTATGGGAATTACGTCGGAGCATGGAGCAATGTTTTCGTCATTGCCGCTGAAGTGTTGGTCATGCTGTTAGGTTTAGGTTTGTTAATGCAGCCAGGAGTCTTGTCCGGTGAGTCGTTTGGCGTGTGGCGTGAAAGAAATAGCAAGACCATCGACGTCATGGTGGCGCTGATGGGCGCTGTTGGATTTACGTTTTGGCTCTTTAAGACGACCTTTTGCGCAGTTTGGACGGTGCGCCACATTGGGGAAGATCAGCCAAACGGATACTACCTTTTGTGGAGCACGATTAAGAACGCGGTTCGGTGCGTTGGTATACTACTTCAGCTGTACCTGTTCGGTAAAATCGGACCCTTGTTTGGGTGCAGTGAAAGTGTGCGAAAGAACAAGGCGAACTACTTTATCCTGCCTGTGCTAATGCTGGCCCTCCTGTCTGTTTTCACGTCTGCGGTCATCGACAACTACAGCGGCCACGTCGAGATGCTCATCGAAGAGGCGAGGTTGAACAGAGTCCTTCAAGCTTTCTGGAAGGCGGGTTCTCCCGTTCATCTCGGATTTTCCTTACACGTGTTCCTGCATTTTTTGATTGTCAACAACAATATGAGGACCAGTCGAATCGCGCGGCATCTGAGTTCGAGGAACTTGCTCTACAAGTGCTCCGATATGCGGCCTGCCACCGATCTTCGACCTGCCTCCGCGCTCGTGGTAGCCGCGCCTGAAGAGCTGCTTACTCCGCAACTTCACAGCAGCGTGAAAAATGAGGCCTTTCATGGTTAAATATTTTTAGACGTGGAGTATGTTTGGCATCGTTTAATTTTGAGTAGTCATATGGCTGATTTCAGCAAGTTATTACTTTTTAATATCGCTTTATTGCTTAAGATCTAGTCGCTTTTTTTGCCCAAATCGTGCGTGTCTTGTTCCGTTTAAGCCATGGTTTCTCAATGGCGCTGCAGATTGACGATGCGGTTGTGTTCAGGCTTCTGGCTAATTTGAGTAAGTGGGTTCGTAGTAGTTAAGTGATGTTAATCCTAGGATGTATTTCAGATTTCGTGCAGGCTGATCTGGCCACACCATTCTGCTGTTTATCATCGCATCGAAAGCTTTATTATTTGGATACAAGAACCTGGGTAGCTTTAACAAATCAGTTTTAACAGTCTAGCCTTTTTCACTTTCGATGATGCTTTTGAAAACGCTGTGAAAATTTTTGTGTTGTTTTGTACACTTGAAGTGGCCGATATGCTAAAGAATCTCAGATCAGCATGTTTTGGCATGTGTGGATTAAGCCTCGCATGGCCCTAGTGTGTCAAGGTTAGTATCTGGTATGAGTCGTGCACGTAAGTCGTTGAATCGTGCGTATTTAAATGCATGTTGGTGTACTCGTGATATTGATAGATCGATTGACGAATGTACGATTTTTAAAGATACGTTTGGTTTCGTGCAACGTTTACTAGCAACTATTAAATTTTTGTTAAACGTAAATAGGGGACGAGTATCGTGTGGAAACTTAGCGAGATTTTGTGGGTTTTATTTATTGTCTTTTTATATTCGAAAAGTATAGATTTTAGCTGCGTGCTCATTGAACATGTCCCTTGCGAGAATGCTAATGAAAATTCTCTACTCATTAGCAATAGTGTATGAAGGTGAGTGTTTTGTATGAATTATGCGCACAAGTTTTTACATTTATTAGATATTTAAATGCATATTTGCGTATTCATGAAGTTGCTTGATCGATTAGCAAATGACTGTTTTTATTTTTTGCTCTTGGTAACTAGAAACTACTGCTCTTTACTTAATAATAGCGGGCGGGAGTTTTGTAATAAGTTACCTTAATTGAATATAGTTGATCCGAGTAAACTTGGGGTTGATTTTAGCTTCCGCTCACGGCTTAGAATGTGATGGAGCCTGCCAAATTTCCATTGTGCATAAGGCGTTCGATTTTACGTTTGTTTTTTATGTTTAATTGCAATTTTAAATATAAATTCGCATTTTTAAGATCATTTTGTGTACGTAAAACTGGTAGAATAATTAAAGAAATTTAAAATTATTTTTATATTTCCTCAGGTTTTTTTATTGTTTTCTGTTTCTATGAATTCATTTTTTATAAATCATGGTACAAATTGTGAGGTTATGTAACGAGATTTCATAAACCATGAAATGCTACCTATGAGGAAATGTTGTTCTCTATTGCAATCTGCTCATGGAAGATTTTTTTTTTCCAGCATCAAATCGTTACTCGAGTTTATAGACAGCACATTGTATATTGCTTTGACTCTTCAAAGAGCATTTGGCTAAACCAAGCGATTTGGTCGTTCTCGGTTCCAAACCATACTCACCTTGCTCCTTTGAATGGTGCTCTGAAATGATCTTACTTTTTGAAGTTGATCTTGCTGTCCAATGCGGCTCGTGAAAACACACACACAAGAACACGAACTTGAAGTGAGCTCCAAACTCTTTGCCATTGTTGCCGCAGCTCTAGGTACGCAAACTTACCAAACTTCGCAAACGCTTTTTTCGACGACGCCTTCAATAAAATGCCCAGCAAAACTGCCACCCGCAAGTTCCGTGTTGTTCTTAACTGTCACAAAAGCATTTCACATAGGAAGTGGAACAGACCGAAGGCATTCTTACATCAATCTTAAAACTTAGCGCAATAAACAAGATAATTTCACAAAGATTTCAAGCAAATGAACATACTTGGCCACCCGGCGACCTTTTGATAGCTTCTCGCAAGTTGCTGATTGCTTTTTGAATCCTGTGATTAGGTTTTCATAGATTTTGTCTAGATTAGATTTCTGCTCGGTAACAGTGCCAGCAAAACTTGACTACCCAAGGATTAAACCCCAGAACCAACCAATGATCCAACTCCATCCTTAGAAAAAATGTTTATAATCAAAACTAAATCAATGAAATGCCACCCTTAAACACAATTTAAAAAAAAAAAGCAATATCCAATGCGGAAACTTCGGGCGTAGATAACTCGAGTCGACCAACTAGGAGGGCCTTTACGCGATAGTCGGTGAGCAAGCAGGGTGAGCGTCACTTTTTGTAGCTACCCTGTTTGACGAGTCTGCTTAGAACACCGGACCAGCAACTCTTAAGATTTCGTCGCATGCTAAAAAAGGTTTTCGCGAAGAGTGTCTCTTGGTAACAAGGGAAAGTGCCATGAAAGTTTCACGAACGTTGGAACATCGACCAGTCGTCCGAGCCTCCCTTTCTGAGCACGTTTCAAGCCACACTAATATACAGTGCCAGAAATGTCTGGTCAAGTCAATGCTTTAAATAGCAAATCGTTAAAGTAGCGATTTGGTTGCTCATGACATGCAACATTAGGAGAATCGTTTCTAAACTTGACTCACTTTTCATATGTATCCTGATTTTATTCGATTGGCTGCAAGTAGTACCCGCCGTCTACAGTAGCACCTAACGGGCATGGCATGTAAAGTGCAAGTTGCAGTAAATTCCGAATTTAAGATCCGCAAGATTAGGCTGAGTTTGATACCAAATGAAGCAAAGCTGTAGGTACGGTTGACAATCTTGCGGAGGTGTCGCTCCATGTGGGGCTAATCCATAGAGTCATTATATACCCATAAGATTACCTCTATGGGATAACGATTACCTCTACAGTTCATACGATTACCTCATTCATCAACTGAGCGTTAGCTGATGGCGCATAATCACATTATCTATTCTCTTGTAGTGGAACTTTACTCGACTAGATTTAATGTGTTTGACCTTGATTTTCGGTGATGTGACCTCAAACTACGTGTTGTTTTTTTCTCGTACTTGTTTGCATTTTGTTGTTCGCTCACTCTGCAGATGGTTCATGACTGGACCTCGAGAAACTAAGTGAATTTAGCGGGTAAGTCCAGATTTCTACCTTGCGCCTTAGCTTGTCCCTTGGGCAAGTGCTCTTGATCGATGCGTGATAGACACCTTAATCAAGGGCAGCAGAGGAACCCTAGAAACTCTGAATCTAACTGAATCTAGATGGATTCTAGAACTGCACCGAGCATTTGGATGTGAACCCTGGGGTGTGGCAAGGCTTCCCGTCGTCCCTGCCCCCCCCCCCCCCCCCCCCCCCCCCCCCCCCCCCGCCCCCCCCCCCCACCAACCCACCAAAACACAACCACACCAC
>QQSS02205679.1:0-10459 GCA_003687565.2 Craspedacusta sowerbii
TAGTAGTAGTAGTAGTAGTAGTAGTAGTAGTAGTAGTAGTAGTAGTAGTAGTAGTAGTCAGCATGTATTGTAGTAGTATCAAGGATGTGTTTTACATGCTGTTTTACAACGTTTAACTTTGCACGCTCTGCATCCGACGAACGCACATACAAACGACGAGCGCAGCGCTATAAAGGGGATATCTGCCTTCTGCCGCACGATAAGCAGATCTGGTAGTTTACACTGACCGTGTCCTTGCTTGTCAGCTTAACTACCCTAGAATTACTAACGTGGACGTTTGCATTATCAGGTCAAAAGGCCTTTCCAGGAACGAGCTGCTAAAATATCGCTGGAGCACATCACTACACATGACATTCCTCTTTTCGTTTGAAGCTAAACAAGCACTGAAGCCATTTCAAACAATCCGATCGTTAGAAGGAACTAAGTTGTGGTCTGGTATTTATAGCTTCATACATGAATACGCTAGTCGAGGCTAATATCTGGGACTGCTGTTTACTGCTACAAGTCCGTCTTATGAAGGAACATCTAACGAACCCTTTCGAGGAATCACAATGATCCTCCTCAAAAGTTCCATCTAATTTTTATAATTTTTATGCGGAAATCAACCTGACCATAGTTGTGACATTGGCAGTGACATTTTAAAAAACAAGAAATGATTTATAAAAAGTTGCAAAGCATGCTAATAATTCAACTGTTACTGCGTTTCTTTAATGGGGCGAGAGTACTATACGATGGTACTATTATGGATACTGATACATACCTCTGTTTCATCATCATAACTCGGTCTCATAGACATTCTAATTATGTATTCGTAGATAATTGAATGTTGGTAGATACTGCTGATGACACGATGGTCAGACAAATGATGGTGCTCTTAGTGCATTCAACGTCTGGTATTGCTCAAGTGCATATGTAGATCTTCTCATATCTTCATATCCTGTCAAATATAATCTCGTCGAAAGTAAGAAATGAAAATGTGGCAGATCTGTACAGTAAACTACGCAAAGGCGATCAGAATATCGCTTGAGATTTTGTTCATTTTTGCATGCTCATTAAAATCTTATGGTGCCAACATTTATAGAGTTAAGAGGACTTCAGGTGAGCAAACCGCTATATCAGAGTCAGATGCTGTAGGGTATGTTAGGCAAAAGCGTCCCGTGGGCACAGAGCGTAATATCAGTTGGAATATTTAGCAACAGTCCGTCGTGTGACATCAGTCCCTTTTGCTCGTGGTAGGAGTTTAGCACTGCTTGTGCTTGGAACTGATAGTATCTATCTGCAGCAGCTCTTTCTCTAATAGATCTTTCTCTAACAGATCGGGTCAACATTTGCAGAAGAAAAATTCAGAAAGGTTGCCTAAGAGCGACGCGCCTTTAGGCATAAACGCCAGTAAAACGTTTAATCTGTGCAACGCGAATAGCATCAGCAACAACAATAATAACAAATATGCGGAGACACGCCATTTTCAACAAAAGCATTGCAGCATTTCCGAGTACTGACTGCGACTTCATACATAAATTGTATTTTTGAAAT
The DNA here is from genome assembly GCA_003687565.2 of Craspedacusta sowerbii. Taxonomy (NCBI): domain Eukaryota; kingdom Metazoa; phylum Cnidaria; class Hydrozoa; order Limnomedusae; family Olindiidae; genus Craspedacusta; species Craspedacusta sowerbii. Next base: position 1,534 of record QQSS02205679.1, read on the forward strand.
AATCTACTCAAAGCGGCTATAATTAACCTGGACTGCGGTTTACAATCATTGTTTGCCAAGTCCGTAATTCTTATTGCTCGAATAAAGATCTTCACTCGAGTGTTGGTCTTCGAGGAAATTTGTCTGAGGTATCTGCGGTTTCAGTTGTTCGCTCTCTCTATAAGCTCCATTGTAGTTCATGTGCCAAATATGGTCGACCCAGACGTTCATTGAAACTCTTATCCATGTTTAGATTTTCAAAACTGTTTGTCTCGAGCTAATTCTCTTGGCTTTGAAGCAGTCAGCGCCGACGCGATTGGCCGATAAAGGTTAAGGAAGTCTTGCCTATCGAAAAGCTGATGACTGATCTGGACTATGTCAATCGTCATCCGCCCGCACGCCCGGAACTCTGTACAACGTTTGTATTCTAAAATTAGATTTCATATCCACTGAATTCGCTTGGCGTTTTGTTTCCTTATTATCAAAACTGACTCCTCCTCTAAAATCATAGGCATTTTGTCTGCATCATGTCGTCAACATGCCATATGAAATTCGATGCGGTCGGTCCTCGTTCGCGCCCAAGATACTTTGGCTCTCTTGGAATAGATATCCTTGTAACGACGGTGACTAATAAATGAATCAAGTCCATCGCTAAGGTGTTCTACTAAAATGGGACCCGAGAGGACTTGATTCCGATAGTAGTAGATCCCTTTTATCATTGCGCAGTACGGATGAGAGCAATGAAAATTGGCAGTCTTACCGCTGCTGTCACGTCAGCGCCTCTCTAGCCGCAAGATTTGATCCCACCCCGAGGCTATAAGCACCGGCAGGTTGGTGTTGCCTATAAATTAGAAGCTTGTGCTAGGAACTTTCTATGACAAAAAAATTCGTGGGTGCAATCCTCAACTTCTGTCGAATAACCAGTCCACCCGGAGGTAGAGGAAGCTAAGCAACTATGCGTAATCCTAGATTAAAATTGTCTTCTGCTTGCCATTTGAGGAAATTAATCAATAAAGTTATGAAAGGGGTTCGTATACTGCGCAGCCTTGAAAAGGATATACGTAGAGAGAACCTAATGACAATTTATACGTCATTTATAAGACCCTCCCTGACTACGAAAAAGTAGTCGCTCCATTTGGTACTTCGTGACTACATTGCAATCTATCAATACCAAGAAGCTTTAGCTGGTGTCTGGAAAGGCACTTCAGCTGCAAAACTACGAAGACTTAGGATGGGATAAGCCGGCCGAAACGCGCTTTATAAACGACCTCTCTTATTCTGGAAAATTATTGTAAAAATGACACCTGCATACTTGTTACTTGCGGTCCCAACTAGCTGCATAAGATACGGAGACCATTCGATTACATAAACTAGTACTGCCGTACCCAAAGTTTGAAGCTTTTTTCTTCGCAGCTATAATTTCTGAGCAACTCAGACATGTCGCTTTTTAAATCTGAAACCCACACAAGCTCTAAAAATGCAAAGACCCGAATAGTGGGTCCTTGAAGAAAATTTGCGTACCACATCCATTATCCCATAAGCTTTCGGTTTTTTACCCAAGGCTTGGGCTTAGTGCTCTGCATAATTTTGCACATATTAAGGACCCCAATTGCCTAATTTCATAGACGCCATTGAGGGTATCCGCGATGAACTCACTTCGTGCTCAAATGCAGGGCTCTTCGCACTCACCGTCTCACCCTCCTGAACACTGCTGTTTCTAGACTAGGGTGGAGCTTTCACGTCTGATGTTTATGCCGATGCTTTAATGCATAATCCTGTTGTAAGGCGAGAGCTAAATTGATTCAAGCGAATCGTAAAACTATTCTTGATACAATGAGGTTTTCGTCAATATGGTTGACTGTTAGTCTTGGGTCGTCGTAGTTCCGGATTTAGTATTTATCAACTATGATTTAATCAATGCGTGACCTGTTGTAGTTCACTTCCAAAGTCCGTCAATGCATATATTGTCTTAGAAACTTTCCGCGGAAGTTGAGGTAAGCGCAGTTCGAGAGGAGCGAGAGATTGGTACCCACGAATAAACTGCGCATACATCAGCGCGCACTCTTTCTACTGATACGTCATCAGATGGATCACCAACAAGCAAACACCCATGGCTAAAGGTGCAGTGACGTAGGCTACTGTCGCCCAATTTACATTTCCGAAAAAGCATCGCATTTTTCACTGCTCTTTTTCCAAGTTCTTCAAAATCTACCGCTAGTCGCTGAATAACACAGCCACTGAAGAACTTTCTGCACAAGGTGATTCAATGAATTCCATGGCAACACTTTCAAAGAAGGGACAATCCCGAGGTCTGCAGCGCACATTCCGCACGATGACACTTGGTAAATTGCAAAACGTCTTAAAAATATGACAGAGGAAATATATTTTTACGCAGATTGTTTGGAAATAATTTATATAAATTATTAATAAAATACAAATAGTAAAACACATACTGACGTGTGCGTACCTATATGTACATATCATGTCATCAAAACAGCTCTCCGAAAAGTGAATACTTTGAATGTCGACTAATCTTCCGTAAAATAATAAATACACAAACATTTTCCATTGCTCGAATTCTCATGAAACAGTGGTTGTCCAGTGTTTTCGAAGTCGAAATCTGCATGGCAAAGAAAACCGTAGCTTGCTGGTAATGCGTGCCAGTTCTCAAGTGCTTCGCTTCTCACCGCAGCGAAGTCGGAGGATCAGCAGCGGAAGAGCGTCACTGCATCAGTAGCTTCCTCCAGCCGCGGCGTGTCTACGCGCTACTGACGCCAACTCCAACTGTCGACATGGTCGATATACGTCGAAACGAGCCGTATACGGATGTCTGCTCCCCCTTAGCCTAGTTGCTCCCAATGTAAAAGCGAGAAAAGCTCGGCGAAGCTCCATTGGCAAGGTTAGTGAAGATCAGCGGCAGGAACTCAGACCGACGAGTGGCACTTGTCGTTTTGGACGGATGCAGACGCAACATCAGTGCCAGCAGCTATGAAGGTCCAACGAAGTGGAGGTGGAACATGGTTGAAGGGTCTCCTACACGTGTCTTACTGGGTGCGCGCACCTTCCCGGACTTGTTTAACGCCAACAACCATCCGTCCTCACCATCCACTCTCTTCGAGTACTTGTACGACGAAAATAGTTCATAATTGTTTTCTTCGTGCCACTGATGGAACAGACACTTTCGCAAAGGCCTTCGCTAAACGAAAGAAAACACGCCATTACGAAAACAACGTATCAAACTACCATCGTCTACACTTTCACTAGAATTGCCCACCATGTTCACACAGCAACCGACGCAGAGAGTCAAATTTACTCAGTAATTTAGAGTTAAGTATGGTTGCGACACATCCACAATAATACATCAATATCATACGAATCCGATGTGGCGAAAAACCGCGTTTCGGCGAAGAGAACAAAAACAGGCGTAGAAAAAAATTCCGAACTCGTGTTCAACAGTGCATACAAATATGATCGTGGCAAAGCATTTTTAAATTTATACTAAGACGACCGTGTGTTGCTGCGATTCCCATCGTGACCAATGTCACGAAAATAAATGCACAGAATCCTGAGAGGTTATCAAACGTCGTTGCAGAATTAGGCTACAATATCTGCGCTCTCCAAAGTAAAGTACGCGTCTTCTTCAGCATTTGTCACGCCTGGTTAGAAAACTCCACCGCGTGCGCCTTGCTAGAGTTCGCTCGCAGATAGATTGATGGCCTTGTGCTCATCTGACAGGTCAACAAGCATGCAACGAGGTTACTTCACTTTTAGCAATGCTTTTGATCGAATGGGTCTCTGCAAAGAAGTGCATCAATACATTCTTGATGCTAATTGTGTATTAATGCACCAGGGAAATATTACGTTTTTCGGAGTGTTCAGTTATTCAAGTGATTTGCCCACGAATCTCAAAAGTGAGATGGGCTCTTTGTAATGTTCCCCATAACTTGTTCCAATGGATTATTTGTAAAATCATCGATTTCGAATTTAGCACACATTCTTACCGGTATTTTGACGATACTCAACGTCATGGTGTGTAATTTCGGATATATTACTTCTACCTTAGGCGCTTACAACACTATATACAGGAAAGATATCGTGTCGCGTCAAACACGCAACTGCTGCTAAGATGCTTAAGCTTGAATGAGGCCACAAAATCGCCTGTCACAATGTCATTAATGGATTCTTCTCTCGAAGCGATACGAAAATACCTTTCCACTAAAGTTTGTGTTGCGCAACGCGATAGGAAATGGACCGAAGTGGATTCGGTCGAGAAAGTCGGGCTTATCCTGGCCTGGCGTTTTCCCGCTAATTGAAGCTGGCGATGCAGCCACAAATCAAATTAAGAAGAACATTTCAAAGACGACTGCAGGGACATGCAAAACGGGGGAAGGGGTGGGGTGGGAAACACATTTATTGTGCAAAAGATTGATTCTTGGGCAAGAATATTAGTCTCGCGGGCTTCAAATCTAGCTTCCTCTGAGCCTCTCCGTTCATCGATTTATTTCCCACGTCTGGGACGGCGCTGCAAATCAAAATTACCTATGCACCAACCAAGGGATCGCTTCAAAAAAAGATTTTTACCAGTTTCTTCGTAAAAGTGCTTCGGCAATAACTTTAGCGTTTTAAAAGCAAAGTTAGAATGTTAACCAATTTTTAAATTAAACTTCTTTCACCCTCCCCATACAAAGGTTAAACCTAAGCATACCTTCGTCATTATCCTTTGGTTCTTGCTCATGCATATGTATTTGCCAGCATTCGCTCCTTTGATACGTACGATCCCACGTGACATTGATTCGATTACGAATACGACTGGAATGAAAAGAGAAGAGAATTAATAGCCACTTACTAGTAGCTGGTCGCTCTACCCAAAACGAGATTCTTTTCTACTTGAGAGAAAACCGAGTTACTCAGCATTTGTATCGCCATCAAAGCTTCGTTACTTTTAACAGAGCCGCTCGTAGGCATTACATGAACGACAAAAACCTCAAACACACACGTGAGGGGCCATAATGCAATGCTTGCCTAAAGTTTTCGTTAGACGAAACACGACCCTCGCAAAATGGAGTCAAGCGTCTAGACGCACGATAACAGGTCACGTTGGGGCTTCCGTCACCGGTCACAAATACAAGACTATCGGCTGGAAAACGAAATTACTGCTGAACATGGTTGACACATATTCGAAGTAAGTCTAAAGCTTCGCTGCTGAAGCAGGTTTCACCATAAATTCATTTATAATCGCATATATTATTATTATATTATAATCCTCCACATCTATCCTAGAGTCCACCACATACTGCTGGATAGGCGCCGTATGCGCGGCGAAGCCGATTGACGACGGGATGTAGTTAATTGTGAGATACATCATCAAAACGATGGCCTCTGCAGGGCATCAAATCAAACTAAATTTACGCTTAGTGGACATTTCTCGAGCATCCAAGTACTCGCCGTAGCATTTTAAAGTTTTGGTCTAAAATTTTGGTTAATTCGAGTAGATTCTTTCTTTTACGGGCAACACTTCTTTCAAGCGCAGCTGTCAGTCATTTGCGACCAAGATGGAATGCTAGTCAAGCCACTTTTTATTATCTTCGTCGCGCCTTGGAAAATTCTGTTAGAGTTCATGCCTTCGACCTTGGACAGCCACAGCGAGCATCTAAAAAATTTTGTACCAAAACGTCAGTCGCCACAACGTTTGCCTCGGTTAATTTCAAAGCAAGAGGTTGTTAACTCGCCGATGATACCTATATTTGCAACTACAACCCTGATAGCGATCTACCTCCACGAACGGAGGATATTTTTAGCATTTCTTCGCGCGAGAGGGGAGTGGCGCACGTCAGAGGGACCATGAGCGATCATCATTCAAGGACGGATCATCGTTCATTATCCCGCCGGCGTTATCAATGACTGCACCAACCACCTTAACGAGTAACTTCCTTGAATAATTCATTGCCTTCCGCCAGAACAGTCCCAGTGACAGACTAGGAGGTCGCTTTTGACTGCGTGATTTCTTATGATAAGCAATCTCTCCCGACAAAAACAACGTATCAGTGGAACAAATCTTGTTTTAAAAAAAACATCCAAGTAAACACTATATCGTGGCTTCCTTACAACATAATTTGAGCTCAGAACGCGGGTAAACAACGCTGCTCGTAATGCCTGTGACAAAGGACAACGTTGACAACAAATCGGTGACAGAAGCAGAGAACAGTAAGCTCAGCCTAAAGATTATAATAATTTTCATCGCGTTCTAAGACCTGGCACAATGGAACGAAGCAGGCCATTTCCGTCCATTTGTTCTTCAGTCCGTCGCGGGTTTTACTGTGCTAAGCTATAGATCTCCTGTGACGCCACTAAAGAACGAGCCAGTTGCACAATGCTGTTTATAAAATAGATATGTAAGGGGTCTTCGATCGATAGAAACTTTCAGAGGTCACAAAATTTTAAGGGTAGCTGTCGGCCGGTCTACGATCAAGTACTATTGCGGCCATTCCCGGCGAGAGTGGAATTGAAGGCTTTCAATAAAAATACCTGATCATCGCGGCAGCAAATCTCGCAACGACGGTACACCTCCGCCGAGGCCCAGATACGGACGACCATGGCTAGACGTTACTTTAAGTGACACTACTAGCAAATAAGGAACAGTCCTCGACACGCACGTAGCTATGCAAGGTTTTTTTCACTCGCTTGCGGTACAAATAAAATATTTCTTGACAGCACATATAAGAATTCTCACATCTTTTTAAATTGCTAGGGCGATTGAATGCTATGGATTAAACGCACGTAAAAAAGCACTCTTCGAAATAATCACCAGAACATGCCGACAAGAGGCAGACAGACAGACAGACAGTTAACGAAGCAAAGCAGACTTACCATCCGGATTAGATTTCGGATTCGAAGTTCCTATCAACTCGCCAGACGTGCTCATTGCCAGGTACAGTCCAGTCTTGGACACGATATAAACTCGACGACTATTCGTAGGTTTCCCATCAGGCACCACGTCATAAATATTGATCAAGCCACCCTTCTCCTTAACAATTTTTATATTTCTTCTGCTTCTTCCAGCATATTGGATGAATGAATGCTGCTGTGGGACGGTTCTATTGGCGTCTGCATCGCCAACCTGCATCGAGCCACGTTCCTTCTGAAGTTGACTATTGCACATGGTCCAAAGAAGCGAAATCCACGCAACTAACAGTAGACCTTTAATCTGCCGTGAAAAGAACGCAAGAGGTTTTAAAATAAAACTGTAACTAATCAGCTTGCGTTTCACGTCGCAAGACAGCTGACAGAACGGCTCAAACTTAAAATATAAACATTTTAGTAAGCACCGGAATATGTTAGTGCCCCTTCTCCCCAGTCCTCACCACAGTCAAAGCGGTTTCATGGTTAATTCAATAATCAAACTGCCGTGGTTTAGAAATAGAGGGCCAGGCTTAACATAGAAAAAGCGCAGGTTCATGGATTGTCAGAGCACCAAAAAATCATGCATCACATTGGGCAACGAAGCAAAGGTGGATATATATATATATATTCCTCAATACTTCCTTGTTCCTCAAATTTTTAAACTTTGTTTTATTTATTATTTTACTTTTTTACATCTAACAATCGCATAGTGCAAGAACTCGTAATAAATCTGGTCTGAGGAATGCTTACACGCAGGCGCCAAAGGACATCTTAAATGCCAAGCAAAAATCAATAAGCCGACGCAAGTCTAGCGAGAGCAGCACCCGTATCCAGAAAATAAAATACTTCAGTGAACTCTTCTTAGTGCAATTTTAGTCCCCGACAGCGACGTGTGCTGTGGCTTTCTTAAAAGTCTTCATCTTCAATCAAAATTAGAAGTTTGACTTGATTACAAGAAAGGCGGCTTTGAGAAAAACTTACGAGCCAAGGTGGCTTTCGCTGGCATCTCATCTGGAAGACGGCCTTGGATCATCACCGATACGTTCCGCTGAAGATCGAGAGAGTGAGGGCTCTCACGCAAGCGTGCAACACCCATCGACAGCGCAAGCGCTAATCTAATCGCCGGTTCATCAGCGATACCTTGAAATCAAATTAGGCGAAAAGTTTGGCATCAAATCGCCCGTTCGCGCGAGATCTTGAAATGTAATTATCTCTCTTCGGTCGCTTTCTATGTTGTCATTATGATTTGAACTTCTTTTGTGTTTCTCTTTGTTTTGCTTTGTGTTTATTTTCCTTTTATATGTTTCGCTGCTCGATACATAGGAGCAAAGCGCAAGTTGCCATGGAAATAGGGACGCACTGCAGCGGAACGAATAACGCATTTTCATGTTGCACAGACGGCTATCAAACTGCCCGGCTCCGCGGTGGCGAGGGAACGACGTCACGAGCGCAGGAAGCTCAGAGATAAACTTAACTCTCTTTAAGCTCCTTGGTTACATGCACATTACACTGTCCTGAGGAAAAACACTAAGGATAAACGTGCATACAAACCGCAGTAATTTCCAATGGCATTCTTCGACAACGCTCCCATTTATATTAAACTAAACCATCGCTTTCTAAACTTGAATGGCGAATCCTTCATGTTGTGCTACTAGCTGAAGTGTTGTTATGGTCGCGGTTGCATTGCCAGCTCTCGCACAACCCTCTGTCCACGCGTGACCAATTCACGCACGGACGGGAGGTAAAAGTCAGTGCACCCTTCATAAAGAACAGATCGCAATTTGCGGGCTCGTCGTCCTTGCCAACCACCATAGTGGTGGCTGGCCGATTGGGCTAGGGCAACGGCCGACTTACACAATGCAGTTTCCTTTCTCTTACCCATAGCTATTATGGCAGTCCTCCGAAGGATGATCATCGAGGATCAAAAAGTCAAAGAAGGATATGGTAGAAGGAACATGTCAGAATACGGGCCAGGTTAAAATCACCGACAGGTTGCTGAATCAATGAACGTGCCAACGGCCCCTGCGGGTATTCAATGCGCGTCTCA
>QQSS02205690.1:0-11789 GCA_003687565.2 Craspedacusta sowerbii
TGATGATGATGATGATGATGATGATGATGATGATGATGATGATGATGATGATGATGATGATGATGATGATGATGAGTAGGATGAGGAGGAAGAGGAGGAAGAGGAGGATGAGGATGATGACGATTATGATGATGATGAGGATGATGATTGTGCCATTATACGGCAAGCTCTACCACTCACAACCGTGAGCATCGTAACTGACCCATGTGGAGTCCGACACATGTGCGCAAGGAATTTTGTAGATGTTCTGTGTCATGCACTTTTGTTTCGACATAACATTTTATGAAATCCGCGTTGCCTGTACCCCCGTGAGTCCTTATTTTGTTTTACATATTATTGATTAGTGCATTTTTGCTTGGAAAATGCAATGCGTATCAGGTCTGGTTGTTAATGTTATCTTGTTACAACAGCGGAGGAGATGCTTACACTCACATAGTGGTAAATTGCTTGTAGAGTTCTCAAACTTAAGAGTAAAATTTTTTAATGGGTAAAAGATTTATTGCGGGTTTTAAAGGTTTAATGGGTATAAGCTTTGGGTTACAGTAAAATTGCGAAAGGAAGTCCATTGAAATTGGAGCCTTTTCTCGCGATTGTGTCAGCTTGTGAAAAGGAGTGGAATATAATAGTTGCTACGAATGGCAATCTATTTCATGTGTTTTTAATGTGTTTTGAATCACTCCATGCTGCGAAAGTCTCTTGTTTATGCACTTTGCCATGCATGCATAAGCTACCATAGGACTTGTTATCTTCAGTCTGCTGGCATCTTCGTGATCTCCTTATAATCTTGTTAAGGCGAGCTCAAAGTTTGTGCCCAATGCTTAGTTAAGAGTTCATGCGCCTCCTATCAAGTGTTAGCAGAAGCAGTAAGAGGCCTAAATTTTGAGCTGGCTCCATGGATGTTCCTCTGTATGAGATGGAGTTGCTAAACAGTGGAGGGTGTGGTGCAGGTATGTTTGTGGACTTTCTTTTTTCTGCACTGCAAGTCCTAGGTATGTTTATGAAAGCAAGTTTTCATCATCACATTTCATCTATGCACGGTATTGTTATTCAGTGATTACCAGTAAGTTATGTCTTCTTGTTAACATGTTAGATTTCGGGAACAACTTAAGCTGGTTTTGTTTTGCATTTGCAGCTTTAGTTTAGCTTATTCTTATATGAACTACTTTTCTAAACTATTTTCATTGGTTTTAAGAAGTGGTAATGGGGTTATTACACTATTAAATATGTGGCATATCTAAGCTGAATTACAACTATATTATGTTTTCCTTTGTATCCTTATTATGAAATTAGTAAGCTAGGTTCCGTTTGCAGTCTCTTCCTATGGTGCCCTTGCATTTGAAAAAACCCAAGAATCCCATCATGAATTAGCACATGTTTCTTGTGGATTATCGAATGTATTTATTCCTAAGAATAAGCCTATTAGCGGACTGGTCTGCCTAGCTATATGTATTAAATGTATGTATATATGTAAATATAACAATTTCTATTTTTTGTTTTAAGTTTTAAGGCAAGGTTTTTGTCAGTGGCCATCTAGTTTTTCTGAGTACTTTAATTGATCTTTAGATCCTTTTCAGTTTCAAGTGTTGTGTGATTGTGAAGTAGAGCATCCTCTGTACTATGTAAGCTGTGAAGGATCTAGGTGGCATGGATCTGCTAAACTAAGTAAAAATTGGTTTTCCTCAATTAAGGAATACCGATATTGTAACCAGTTTAGAGTTGTTCCACTATTACAGGTATGCAATACATGCAAGCCATGGTAGGATCTCGCAGTTAATTTTTTTTGTAAGTGGTTTTTATGACTTCAAAGTTAATCTAGTAAAAAGATGTTCACTGTATATCATTGTAAGGAATGTCTAAAAACATTGATGCTCTAGAATTTATGACTCTGTGCTGCGTGGAAAGTAATTGGGAATTCAAATTCTGGAGAAATTGGAGGTCATTGTTTGCATGGTTGCACATAAATCTTATGCCTTATGTTTCTTGTCAAAGCTGAGAATAAAAACTGCTTAAATAGAGTGGCTTATCTAAGTTGTTGTCTTTAGTGCTAGAAGATCAAGGTTCTGTGGAATGCTTGTCAAATGGGAATTGGGCTGGTGTCCTGGACAATGATTTGGTTGGCATGCTTGTTGACAAAATTGTATCAGTTGAAGCTGTGGATGGTAACTCTTTTTATGTTTATTTGTAATTACTTTCAGAAGAAAAAAAAACTTGGTTTATATTCAAAGGCATATTTTGATAAAAAACCATTGTGTTCATGACCATGATATTTATATGAAATAGGCATGAATACACAATGAATTTATGGATCAAACAGTTACATAGATAGTCAGATGGAGAAGAGGCTGCCTAGACAGATACTAATTTTAGCTTTTTAGGCCATCTCTTCTCTACCTGAATAAGTGTTCGATCTGTGAACAATAGATCTTTGAACTACTTGCATCCTTCTGAAAATGTAGTTTACTTATTGTACCTTCATTATCCTGTTTTAATCTCAGTTGTGTTATAAACAGTTTTTATATAAACACTTCTAGAAAAAGGTTTTACAAATTCATTTGCAAATTGTTTACGTGAAATAGTGCAATTTTCTGTTAAGGGCTTGATCATGAGTTGAGGCTAACAATCAAGGAATTTGTGGAAGATGATCCCCAACGGTATGTATCAAGTATGTGACAAGACGTCAACCGCAAACTCTTGCTGCTTTTTGTTTTATTGTTATGTAGCAATAAATTTCATAGTCAAAGTGCTTGTTCTAAGCAGGATGTAAGCACTTTGGTTTAAAGTACTCGGTTGTGTGTATTTATTCATTTTAGCCTTGCCATTTTGATATTTTTGTAAAAAAAGTTCTAAATATGTTGTTAGTTTAGTTGTCCCATCTCAAAATGATTATGCTTTGCAGTCTGGTTCGCATTTGAGACCTTACTTATTGGAGCCCTTAAATTTGTGTGGTAATATGTGATTAGGTTTTACTGAAGGTGTTGTCTGTATCTTTACATGTGCTGCATATTGTGTTATCAGTAAACCTTATAATGTGGCGACTAAAGCTGATCTCACATTTGCTTGTTCTGCAAGGTGTTTCGTTCTCAGGACTTAGTAAAAAAACAAGTAATATCCTGTTATGTTTGAGGACACACAGTTTGGTTCTACTTAGAATTTTTTTGTGGTATTTCACTATATTCGCAAATATAACATGTGAGCATGTCTTGCTCTTCAGACAAAAAGCGTGTTTCATATTGGGGATCACTGCTTTAAAGGCATTCTTGCAAGCAAACTGGACAGGGCCAGATGTTGAATTAGGCTCGTTGGGAAGGCTTTCAGGTTTCTTGGGGCTTCAGGTATGTTTTGATGGTGTTTGGGTTGTCCCTCTTTTTCCATAGTCTATAGTCTTTCTCTGCATGCCAAAGCTATATAGTTTAGATTGTATAGAATGGTAGATTGTATCGCAGTAGCTCTACTCTCTTTTAAATGATTAGATTGATCATATGAGCAGCTCTCCTGCTGACAATTGCCATTTTAACCATCTCGTGATTACACGCTTTGGTGTGTACTGGTGTTGTGGGAATTGATGCCCTTAAAATCCTCTGGATCCATTGTAAGATTCCTTTGTCATTAACAATTTTTAGCTCAAGATCGTCTGAAGCATAAAATTCACTGTTTTTTTTTCTGTTGCCATGGTCGAAGAGGCAAGTCTCAATAGCCTTCAATGATGGCCCTAGCCATATACGACTTGGCTGAATAAAATGTCCAGTTGCAATGAAGCATTATGCGTGTGATTGGGTGGCAACGTTTTTGAATGGTTGATGTGCTTTTATCTATCTTTAGTGTTGTTTTCAGATATTTTTGTTATGGTCATTTGGTCTCTGCATCTCTATTTCTAATGATTAAAATGCTATTTTATTGTCAGGACCTTGTTAATTCCTCATTATCATGTCTTCACACCAATGGAGAAGTTGTCTACCATTTGCTGAGATATCCATTCCTTCTGGTGCTTGCACGTACAATACTTGTAGATGCTAGGGAATCCTTAAGTTTCGTGCTTACAACTGGACTCTGGGCCGTCAAGTGCCTTGCTGCCCACTTGTCTGTACTAGAGAAAAGCACAACTTCTATTCTGAGTGACATGAACAATGTTTTCGATGATGGTATGTTTGCGTTGCTATCAAAATGATTACTATTGTATGGTATTTCGATGCAACTGTTTGGAGTTTGTGCATCTATTATATATGCTAGATTCTGTGAGTTTTCTATTACCTTAGTAAGCAACAAGCATAGCCGCGCAGAGACGATTTGCAGTGTTGCCTGAAGTTTGTTTGAGTTTGCCTCAGGAAACAGTGTTATGCACACTGTACTGAGTTTAATTAAAGGTGACCTCTTAATGGAGTTCAGAATGCCAAGGAAGACTCTGCGATTGACATTTTTGAGCTTCTTGGTGGCACTTACGAAAATTTTGAAATTGTAAGGTATGGTTGCAATGAACCTAGCTTAAGATAATAGATGATTTGAAGTTCTGCTTGTAAATAATTTCCTGTAATTTAGTTTGTGGCGGATCCCTCTTGGAGCACTTGCCCAGGTGAAGTTTGATAGCATTTATTTTATTTCGGATATGTTTTCCGCACTTAGTTTCTTTGTATCCAGTGAATTTTTTGGATCATGATCGTCTACCTCACTTATAATAATTCTAATCCAGATGCTTGAACTCGAAGGTCTTGCTCTCTTTTGATTAAATTTTCCGTCTTCATAAGGCTCTAAGATACTCAATTATTAATTTCAGGAATCTGGTGGCAGAATTTTACTTGGATTGTTCGCACATTTTCTTGCAACTTTATGATTACCAGAAGACTCAGGTTAGATAGGTTTTATGGATGAAGTTTGTAGACCTAAGGTTGAGAAGCGGCTTCTAATTCTGCTAAGTATATATGGTACGTCACTACTTATGCAATGAAAATGATGCGCTAGGGACTATGCACGAATAGATACGTACATATACTGATAAATACGTATGTGGATATATGGATGCATTGTGCGATATGTTGATCAAAAATTAAAAAGGACAATGTTTTATTTTGTTTCGACGAAGACTCTGGTACAAAGGTCTTAAAGCTAGGATTGTACCTTGCAGTCTGTATAAAACCATGTTACGTTAAAAACCGGCGCCTTCTCGTTTCTTTTATTTCCACGTAGCCAGGGTATTTTTAAACGTATTTGCATCTGTAGATATGAGAATAGATGTGTTAAGATGGATGTGATGTGGCCTGTAGTTTTGCTGTTCTTGTGCAGGTATGCACTGATAAAGCGGGTCAATGCTTGGGCATTGAAATTGCGCTCTCTTCGTCACTGGGAAAGCGAACCAAATATCAACAAAAAGCCCTGCCGCAGCTCAAACTTGAAGTTGCTGTGGCTGAAGAAAGGGGTAATTGCATTCATATCTCGTCATTATGGGAAGTCTTTAATTAAGCTTTCGTTTTCGGCTGCCGCTATTGTAGAAGTCGTGCGTAGTCGTTGCGAACATAGCCTGGCGTTAGACCGTATGTGTTTCAGATATTTGATTACCTGTCTGTAGTGGTTATACTTGACATGCCTTGGTAATTGTCGGAAGTACCTGTCTTATAAGGCAGTGAATCTTGTGTTCGGCTTTTAATTGCGATTATATCAGAAATTAATCCAACCACACTAGTTGAACAAGTCAAGTGAACGTAAGAATCCGGAAATCGCTCAATACGCTGCTGTATTGCAGCCGCCGCGTAGGTATTTCTCCCTCAAGATTACTTAATAGGTTGTGTGGTTGTCATTCTCTGGTTTTCCACATTAGTACATGCGAGTAAGAATAGGGACTTTTCAAAGTTTATTTGCGATGCTTGAGTAATTGGACTTAAAGTTGGACTCTTTATTATTCCTTATTTTGCTGTAGAAGCGCAAAGAGCATTTTCTTGCATTCGGGCTTTGGAATTTTGTAGATTTCTTCTTCTGCCATCATCGTGATTAATTGTTGATACATGTAGCAAGTAATGAAGCTGTATAAAAGTGTATTGTTTTTCACTTTATTGTGCAGAGCCTGTGAAGTCGACTGGAGAAGCTACTAAAGATTTACCCACTGTAAGTATTTGTGTTGGTGAAGATCGCTTTCAGTTCTGTTGGTTTCGTTTTGCTTCTTGCAAGAGCTTGCGTCCGTGTAAGTAAATTCGCGTTTTGTAAATGGATATTCGTTGTTCAGTTGTTGTTGGACCATGGAGGAGGGACACAAGCCTTTGGTATAGGTTGGCGAAAGGGAAATTCGACGCATTTGCCCAGCAATTCAGGTGGTATGTTTGGCAGTTATGGCTAGTGCAGTTCAGATCGTTTATTTTAACTTGTATATTATCTTTATTCTTTATGCATTGCATTTTTTGG
Source organism: Craspedacusta sowerbii (assembly GCA_003687565.2). Classification (NCBI taxonomy): domain Eukaryota; kingdom Metazoa; phylum Cnidaria; class Hydrozoa; order Limnomedusae; family Olindiidae; genus Craspedacusta; species Craspedacusta sowerbii. Next base: position 6,385 of record QQSS02205690.1, read on the forward strand.
AATACATATTGCCAATACCTTTGTAATAAATGTTAGAGGCAAGCCGTCGAGTTTCTAGGGATTGTCATCAATTGTTATCTGTTGAATTCGTTATTTTGAATGCTGGAATTTCTGGCGTGATGTTTGTCAATTTTAAGCAAATGGTTCTCCAACACGGGTTTTTCTCTACGAGCAGAATTTTCGCTGCTTGCTTGGGAAACATTTTCTTTTATTGCAGGATCTTGTTCTTGACGAGGAGAACCTGTTACCCAACATTGTGTTTCTTGACTCTGTGGCTGTTTCCAAAGTGCAGTTGTCCAAAATTGATCAGGCGCTCGTCATCACTAAGTGGTGCGTAGCTCTCTTGTTTCAATGCTGTATTTAACACTTCTTCCATATACCTGAGCGTCTGCCGTGGCTTTCATATTCATCCAGGCCATGTGCTAGATGGGAAGTCATCATCATCAATATTGTTCTGTTTGATTGACTATGATTGTCTGGCTTTTGTCTCAGCATTCAGGTGCAGAAGCTTCGGCCGAAAGATAACCTTACTCCCGAAGAAGTGATGCCGTATATTGATGCAAGTGATCTTGTTCTCTTATGAGTTTGCTTATTGGTTGTGAGTCATGAAGTGCCGAAAGCTCGTTAAGTTTGCAAGGTTTGCAAGATTGGTGTGCAAATAAGAACACTAGCGATTAGTGTATTATTATTATTATTATTATTATTATTATTATTATTATTATTATTATTATTATTAGTATTATTATTATTGTTATTATAAATCCCTGCTATTTTGCTTCCTACGCAAGAGTGTCCTACAAAGCCCGCAAGCTTGGGGTGTGCAGTACAAGGCACTCTTCCTGAGATGCTTGATCGAGCTTAATCAGTCCCGCAAAGCGGAGCGTGCCATGTCCCAACTTGAAGATCTGACAAAGACCATTTCGAAGCCAATGCCTGTAGTATGTAACCTATTAAGGCCTTTTTTGATTAATTATTTGTAATTCTTCTTGTCTGATTAACATGCCATGCTCGTGCTTCTTTATTAACCTACCCGTGCAAGTTAGTTTTCTGCGAAGTTGGGTTTTCCCGTTTGCTTTTGACTATTTCGATGTGATCGCTCTTCCATGAGTTCTTCGCCATTTATTTGGATTTCTGCGGAGTCGCAGGGGTATTTGAGTTTTCCGCACTGTCTCTCGGATAAATCTTAGTTTGGCCCTGATCGTATTAGTTTTCACTTGTGCATTGTTCCGTTGCTCTTAGGTTTCGGAGCGACTTGCATATTTGCACAGCGTAGACCTGCAGCCAATATGGGAAACTCAAGTAAATACGATCTCTAGCGTTTACAGATTTTGTATGAAAGTCACGCACACCCATGCACGCACAGACGCACATCAATTCCTCACGCAGATTTGGACATATAAAAGCGCGCTGCACTTACGCATACTCACGCGCTAACACCCACACGCACGCACGCACAAGCAAACAAACAAACAAACAAACAAACAAACAAACAAGAAAACAAGCAAACAAACAAGCAAACAAACAAAAAAGCAAAAAGCAAACAAACAAACAAACAAAAAAAGCAAACAAGAAAACAAGCAAGCAAACAAACAAACACGCAAGCAAGCAAACAAGCGAACAAGCAAACAAGCAAAGGCACGCGCGCGCACACACTAACGCGTGATGACGCATTTGACTGAGTAGGATTATATGGTTTCTCTAGACATGACATTAATGGTAAACCTTGATTGTAGAGGGCACTGGGACAGTTCTTCTTCGGTCTCGGTTGCAACGACAGTGCTTTGGAGATTTTTCTCAAACTTCAGCTATGGGATGACGTAATTACATGTTACCAAAGGCTGGGCAGACATGGAAAAGTTAGTGAATTTGCTTGTGCGCATGTGTTTGGTAAATACAAAGTGTTCGTGCTGACTTGGTTTGCTAACGTCGAGGAACCATTGGCAAGCAAATGCGTTTCGCTAAGGCATTTGATGAAATTTAATTGCGGCCATCGAAGGGGTGTCCGATACTTGTATACTGTGCGCTTGCAAAGAAGTTGCTTTCGTTATTTTCCTGAAGATGCTTGTTGTTTTCCGGACGATTAGTTTCACTATTGTTTATGGGAAGGGGTGTATCATGCATGCTTTACGATCGCGATGGTCAACTTGCGTGTGATCTAACATGAGGTTGGTGCCTGTGAAAGCATGATGACGTATGCACGTGTTTGTTTTAGGCCGAGGAAGTAATTCGCGAGCAGTTGAAAATGAAACAAACTCCACTTCTGTACTGTCTTCTTGGTGATGCCACTATGGTAAGCATTCCATGGTGAATCTAGGACTGATCCTCGGGATTGTTTTTTTTTTGTATCTCTATAGAATCTGTGTCTTAAGGCTTTTTTCTGGAACTCTAGATTGATACACAAATTTTGTTGTTGTTTATTTCGAATAACCCAGGTTTCCTTAAGTGCTTTAAACAGGGTGCCAGTATATATATATATATATATATATATATATATATATATATATATATATATATATATTTATATGTATATGTATATGTATGTATGTTTGTGTGTGTGTGTGTGTGTGAGAGAGAGAGAGAATATTGCTCATAGAACTCCCAGCCCTGGAAATAGGCTCTGGCTCATTGTTTTTCTGTCGTGGTTTACATTTCTCTAAATGAGATCTCACTCTTTCAATCTTTCCACTGATCTTCTCTGAACAGTGATCGCACTGAACTCTAGATTTGTCGCCTTCGATTTCTAACACCCCGTCCACTCCCATCTTTTCTTCCTTCCACTGCCAAGTGGCATTGCTGTTCTTAAAAATGCCACATTTTAGAAAAAATTATTTTAAAATATCTCAGCAATACCACAGGTATGAGAGGAGAAACAAATCACAATATTTCTTGACAACTTGTTTACAACATTTTCGTACATCTGCCAACTCCATCAGACTGGTAGACTCCTGAACAAGGGTAAGACATAAATTTAGATTTGCACCTGTTTTGAATTATCAAAAAACTTCCTTAGAAATTTCCCCTATAAAACTATATCGGTAAAAAACAACTAAAAACTTCTGAAATTAGTGATTAAAGAAGAAAATAAAAAATAAAAAAATAAAAAAAAAACTAATAAAACCCAATAAAACCTAATAAAACCCAATAAAACCCAGTGGGCTGTTTTTTTTTTTTAAAAACCCGGTTTTTGTCCAACCCTGATTCAAATCGATTAAATGTGTCCACAGTTTCGATGTCAATAGAAAATTGCTTACGGGAGAGCAGTATGTCCTGCTCATGCAGGTCAAACTCTCTGTAAATGTAGTTTGGGACTCCTTTTGCAATTTTTACAGAGAATCCACACATGTTTTCTTGGGGAATGCGGCCAATTGTTTTTCCGCTAGCAGACTTAGAGTTGTTTAGAGTTGTAGGTGGATGGCAGAAGTTTTCGTCCTATCCAGCTTACTTAGGAGACTTGATTTTTCTTAAAATGCGTTGACATACAAATGCGTATTGCGGATGAGCTTCCTCTTTTCTCGAAGTTGCACATTGAAATTGGTGAGTGACCTCCTCTGCCCTGAAGACAAGTGCCATTTCCGTTTTGCGTCACTGAGCTGTGACCCCGCGTTTGAAAGCGGAAGGGTTGTAATCTGTGGAAGTCGCTCATAGAAATATTTCGATGCTCTCCCTTGACGTTGCCAGCGAACGTTTGTGTGATGCGGAACGTTTTCAGTGTCAAACTTTGGCTTGGACAGAACTTCTTGACTCATTGTCTGTGGTTTAGTGCGAGAATGAGAGATCAAGGTACCACAATTTAACCTCCTAGTCCTACTTCAATGGTTTACGACACAGCGCTTGTTGGTGGGTAACACATGGTTATGTTTGTCCATCTCTTGCTTAATGCATTTACATCTTTCTTAGGTTCCACCGTTCTAGGAGCACCATCAGTTGTTGAACTGGCTAGTGTAGCCCACTCAAGCTCCCAACCATTCATAGTTTGGCAAGCCTTTTCACAGATATCCTCTAGTATTGGTGTTCCTTGATGCTGTACAGAAAGCTCATCCGTGACTTCGAGATAATCTCAAAGTTTTTTTGTGGAGTTCTGCAAACGCAGATGCAAGTTTTATCGCTTTTCGTCAATCCTTCATATCACTGTAATTCCTGAAAGTCCGACTGTATTAAATAAATTAGCCTTCTTTCAGCCTGTCTTTGGCAACAGAAAGAAGCCAGTCTCTAGCAAATTCTCCACAAATGAGCGTCCTATTAGCGTGGCAACGTGAGGTTGTTTCCGCCTAAATTATCATATTTATCTTTAGTTAAGGTTTAGTAGTAATGTGTATCCTTTGAACGCAGACGCTATATTCTGGCTTATCATACGCATCTTTTTCCTTTACTGCATAAAAAAGAATCATGAATCCAATTTTTTTCTGAATATCCCGCAGAGTGAATTTTTCTTGTTCTTGGCATGATTGTTTCTCCTGTGCGAGGAATTACTGACAGACCTAAGCCTCGCGGGCCGTATAAATGTCTTCCGCGGGCCGTAGTTTGACCCTTAAAAACAACGGAGGATCAATTGATGTAATAATGTGCCTTTTTTGCGCAGGACAAGCAGTACTACGAGATCGCGTGGGACCTGTCAAACGAGAAAAATGCGCGATCGCAAAGATCCCTTGGCTTATGGTACCTCAGACGCCAAGAGGTGGGTCAGACGTTTATCATATTTTCATTTGCTAGTGGTAAGCCTCTCGCTAGTATCCGTATTTCTAGATCCGCTAGCTAGCAAACGATGCAAGCAAGCTCGGGCTTCCATGAAATCGTTTGTGAAAAACTCATACGCTTTTATACGTGCACAAATTCACCTGCACAAACATTTAATGCTAACCTGTACGCTTTAGTTCACTTCTTACTAATGCCTTGTTACGCACCGATTTCAGATGCCTAAGAGGCAGTTGATTAAACTCGGATGTGCAACCAAATCCCTTTCCCAGATTTTTTGCGACGCTTTTTAAAATGTTTGGCATGGGTAGGAGAAATGTGCTGTACCCGGCCTTCTCGTTGCACCTTAAGTTTGGTAACTATTTTCTTTCCATTTTGTTATTGCCTAATTTGTACTTTATATTAAGGTTATGATATTACAGGTTCACTTTTTGAGATTCCTCCTGCTTTAAATAGTATTATTCTGCCTTATTATTCTAGTTACAGGCCAGCATCCCGCACTTTCAGAAGTCGCTGGAGCTGAACGCGCTTCAAGTAAGTGGCAAACTATTACACTTCCAGTTTATTTGTCTATATGTCTGCTGATCAGTGCATCTACCTATCTATCTATCTATTTATCTATCTATTTATCTATCGATCTATCTATCTATCTATCTATCTATCTATCTATCTATCTATCTATCTATATCTATCTATCTATCTATCTATCTATC
>QQSS02205701.1:0-11789 GCA_003687565.2 Craspedacusta sowerbii
CGGCGGCCTACGACAAGTTACATAACCATTTCAATGGCGCTTACGAAAGGCAAGGATTTTATCCCGCGAAATGATTAGATCAGATCAGACATATCAGATCAGACATATCCATAGCAGTACAAATGCCAATACCTTGACGTAATTCAATATATTTTGATCAGCAGTTCATGTGGGTGTGCCCGATTCTGGGTTCCTTCAGGTTTTCTTTCGATGAGTCTCCCCACGTCATCATTCTTCTTCTGAGTGGGACATCACCTGTACTGAATGGCTTGCAACATACGCAGAAAAGGGTGTCCGTACAGCTTGAATAGCACTTTCGTCGAACTCTCTCACCATTCTGCATCACTTGTGAAACTGCAAGCTGGAGAAACTTCGTTTCCTATCGTTGTATTGTCCATATCTTTCTGATTTTGTAGCTGGACAAACTCATAGTGCTAATTCTCGGTTTCTCGGTGAGGACGTCAGGCCAATCAGCTGGGTTGTCACTGAGAGAGACGAACAGTACCTTATGTAGCTTTTGCTGCTTTTGTAAATCATCACTGAAGTTCTTTGCGGTTCTTTTAATGAAGTATTTAAAGTTTTCGTATTTAAAGGTGAAACCATCTTAGGCATTATTATTTTTATGATTACCCTTTGAATACTAAAAGCTTAGTAATGTTAACTTGACTGATTATAATCATTAGATATTTATCTAAGTCGATTCTTTCTGTACACCCGGACAATCGGTTGACCGTCCCGCAAGGAATTGAATTTGAGTCGGGCATAGAGTTCTTACCTCTATGGAGTCGAGTCAAAATCGACGACGAGTCAAAGTCGCTCTATAATGCATGCAATTACAACGGTTGTATGCGCGCGGATGCAGTCGTCGTGGGAATTACCAGATGCTTGCGCGCATATACTAGACTTGCAGTGCATAATATAAATAACTAAATAGTCAAGCAGCAAGACCTGCAGCACACCGATGACCTATGTCAGTGTTGCATATAAAGCCTTCTGCACTCTGCCAATCTGTTCTGTGTATGTTTAGCGATTAGGTATACCACCAGTTCAATAAGTATGCACATTCACCTATTGACCTTTGAGGCCCCTTTACATTCTGAGGCCCCTTTACATTCTGAGGCCCCCCCCCTTTTGTAAAGCTTTAAATGAAATGAGAACTCATTTCATGAAACTATTATAAATCAGCCATATTGTTTGATGCAAGAGGAAACTTGTCAGGATGACCCATAAAAACCATACCGAACCCAACACAAGCCTAATTGCTTTTGACTTAAGGGATCTTTAGCCCAAAAGAAAGGGTTATAGCTCTGAAGGTACTTGCTATACGTGAGAGAAGCAGGTTTGAGATTTTGGACAATTTTGATAAGTGTTAATGGGTTTTGTGATAATTGATCAGTGGTACATGTAAAACGGTAAGTACATTGTGATTGATTGACAAAGTTGATCTTGTGCTTATGGCGTAAGTTCTACTTATTTCAATTTAGTTAGCTCTTGGGCTTCGGAGCTAGATCCTTCTTTTTTTTTTTTAATTTTGCTACACTGACGTCCATTAACGACCACAAGTAATTGTGCTGAGTTTGAACTGCCACAAGTTTGAGCGGTACTCACAGAATGTGAAAAGGAAGCAAGGTTCAGCAGGGAAGCTGCAAATGCAATGGAACAGTAGCAGCTCGCGGCGAAGAGCGAGATTTTATTCAATGATTTTGTGAATGGCTTTTTATCGTTACGCATACAGTGACAAAAAGGAAAAACAACCACGGATGTTTGCATCCGTTATGTTCTCACTGTGAGCATTCCCGTCGAAAACATAGCCCTCCATTAAATATTTACTTCTCTATCGACTCGAAAACTCAATTTAGCTGTCCGTCAAATGATCTAGAAATTGAAATCACATATATTGCATCAGCACTCTCAAGACTCACTATTAAAACAACGATCTTTTTTAACAAGCTGTTACAGATCGCATATAAATTATCAGTTTTCTAAGTTCTGGCGTCGGGTAATATGGCGCTTACAGGAAGTTCCACATCGAAGACACGGTTGTTATCGCAATTTAAGCCTTTCTGCTGTCTGCTACATCTTCCGCAAATTATAAATTGACAAAGCAGTCTGCAAAATTATCCATACCTTGAACACGTTAATGCCTCGCTAGCGCATGCCACGTGGAAAATACGTCACAGAGCTCAAGGACGCATTGTTCTCATTGGTAACATGATCGAAAATTTTTGCGAGCGCTTTCTAATGCTAAAGAGGCACGTACAAACCTTAGATAAGAAGTTGTATACTAGTGCATCAACTATGCAATCAATAGTCATCAGTAGGTATAGCACCCATGCAATTGTGAGATTCCAGTCTGTTCCAGTCAAGCTGTGGTGAAATGCAGCGACGGTGTACGGGATGTTGCATAAGAAAAACGAGAATGTAATGATTCCACACATGATTATAATTTTCATTCGTCCGTTTTCAGGGGTTCGCCTTACCTTGCGTGTGGCCTGGACTTTCTTACCGTGAAGTACCACCTTGCAAATCAAGGAGTAGAGAACCACGGACGAGAGAAGGCAGCATAAAATAAGACAGGCGATGACCACATCCACTACCATAGCTGAACAGACCACAGTCAGAGCAGCCACCAGAATCGAAGCAAGCCAAATTAGCGCGACGGCTACTGTGAATTGTCTGCGGGAGATTATATTCTTGTAAATTGCGGGTCGAACAGCGCCTATGTACCTGTCAAGCGAGATAGCTGTGACATGAAGCATCGAGCTCGTGTACGTCAAGGCCTGATTGAAGATCCAGTAATAGTGCATAGCTTGGGCATGAACATGGAACAGTCGAAGTTGGTAGAACAGTAGAAAGAGAATCCCCGAGCAAAACAGCACATCAGAAACCGCCAGACTTGCAACTAACGTCGAGTAACGATTCGAATTTTTAATGTTGTTACGACATAACCTGCGCATGAAAACCCAGATTGTATAAAGATTCAGAGCAATCCCAAGGAAGCTGCTGACACCAAGGAGCCATATTCCGAAATCGGAATCTACCATGATTCAAATGATGATCTGAAAGATGAGATCAAATGGCGTTTACGGAGTCATTCTTCTTTCAAGAACAAGCAAAAACATTTCAAAAGCTTTTTCAGCAAAGATTACGACTTATTCAGAAAACAATTGAAGAGATAAATGAAGTGCGGATCGTGTATACTTCATTAGCTCCCAACAAAAAGAGGAAATTTGCGTACGGAACCGTGGTCTTATTAGAGGCAACTTATGCCATCGTTTGGCTTTGTTGAGCGCAAGAATGCGTTCCGACGAGTCAATTTTAAATTTATGAGCAGGGCCTTCCAGCGACTCCACTATTTTTGGCAAATAATGCTTAAGGTATAAGAAAAACTTTGTTTTACCTGGGTATCAATGTTGCAATTTGCTTACGTTAAAATCCTTTCACATGCGGGTTAAGATGTTTGTTATAACTTTGTATTCCCATTAGCAAAGCCTCAATCAATAAGGGCACTCATAGAGACTTGAATTGTATAAATTGTCAAATGTATTGATGCGCTTTTTCATGTTCAGAGGTCTGAATGAGAAACGCATTGCTAATAGTTTATTCTTCTGCGTAGTTTTCATAGTCTCAACTCCAAAGGAAGCTGCTCTCTCAAGCCAACGAAGCGAATTTCTCAGCAGGTGCAGATCTGTCTGAAGATTACATTTTTTAAAGTTCTGATTGCCGAAGACTTCCTTCGCCAGAAAAGCATGTAACCTAGTAATGCTTCCCATGGCAATCTATTGAGTTTGATTTGGATTGAAATAGGAATGAAGCAATATTATGTACATCTTCTAATTTTCTTCGTGAGGGAAGCAAAGAAAGCCTTCAAGTTATAAGCATACAAGTGGCTTGACAGAAAAGGTCAATAAATTTTATTCGAATTAAAGAATGTTTTAATTTTCTGAAATGAAAACACAGCTTACATATGCAACAGCTGATATAGATAATCATACGACATTCACATAAACCTCGTCGATGTAAAAGAGTTCAGAGCCTTTAATGAGAAGATAACAAAAACGAATACCTGCAGTTTAAACTATGCAATTCCGGTGAACTTGAACAGTCACTGAGTTTCTGCGATCGCGTATCAATCTTGAAGGGTTCTGTTTTTTTTTTTAATGGAGGCTTTCCAGCAACGGTAGACTAGGAGAATGTTGACTACAATTGTGCAAAAGATGTGGCGACATCGCTTAACTCAAAGTCATTAGTTCCAAAATAAGAACTTTTAACTTGGTTAACGCATTTTTTGAGAACACGTGTTGTCGCACATGGATGTTCCCTGAAAAAGTAAAGAATGCGATAGCATATTTAATAGCAAGCTTTAAAAAAAATATGTTCTTGATTAAAAGATAAGGCAATTCCTTTGAAGGATTTAGACTAGTGATTAGCGTTTTCACGGTAAGGTGATTGGTGTGTGTAGCACAAGTCCAGGGGTGGATACGCAAAGACCAGCCTCTTACATAAGCAAACACAATCTCAAATGTTTTGAACTGCATAAGCGAGAGACTATTTTTCTGGATTGATTCTTGAACATTGACTGGTAGCCTAAGAAAGATCCTAGAAATAGGTCACAGGATCAACCACTCACGATAAATTTAAATAGTGGATAAGCAAAACAACACCAATTCTACGCCTGAACTCTCAAGCTATAGTAGAGGCTTGTTCTCACTATCCAGTAAAACAGTAGACTAAAGTAACCAGTCATGGGGTACAGCATCCAGCTGAGACATGTTGAGGCTTTTAGCCATATTTACATGTTCATAGGTTTAGAAAAGATGCGATTGAAGAATCGTAACTGTCCCAAGAGGAACGGTGGAATTCGCCAGCGTTGTAAAAGGCTGGGGCTTAGCAACAAAGGAGGAGAGGTTACCACCAGAGCTGATTGATCCCCATCACAGATAGACGCATACACACGCGCAAACAGATGCACACACTCATATCCAGCTTCGATTGAACAAAGGCGTACATACGGGCGCAATTCAAAACAAAATCAGTGCATGCACAGTGGTAAGAGATTTGCATTCCCATGCATGTTTGCAAACGCAAACCAACCCTCGCACAAACACTCACGCGCGCGCACACGCACACACAAGCACACACACAAACGCACACACAATACATACGTACATACACACACACGCACACACACACACACACACACACACACACACACATACACACACACAAACGGAAACCTACACGCAGAGGTGCAAGTTGAGCTAAGTAACTTCATTACCACAGTCGCCGACTAAAGCCCAAACTGAATTTCCGTATTCTAACAAGGTTTTAAATTCTATTGGTGATCTTTCTTTTCATCTACTAGGTAAGTTCTTGATGTATGAGGCATTGTTAGATATCGGTAAAATAAATATTGGACCTTGAGGATGATGGAGTTGTGACGTAGTACTTTATCAATATTTAATGGGATGGAGCGAAAAAAAAAGGCAAGGGATATAAATATGTGGTAGGGTTGGCACTGACAACGTTTGGCTAATGTAAAACTTATTTAGTCAACACTCTCGGTACGTCTGTTCTCAGTTAATGATTGTTGGAACCAGCGAATGCTCAGAACCAATAAGTACGACGTGAGAAAGTTAACTGGAAGCGTGCGAAGTCTGAAAGCACGACAATTAACAATGAGTTGCTTGGTTGATGCTAGCAATGTTGTTTTCGCTATTGCCGCTGTTGTTGAAGGCGCTATTATAACTGCTACACAATGTTTGCTTTCTTAGGGGCGAACTCGCCTTGGTAACGGAAGCCAACTACCATAGACTTAATAGGATATTTTGTTTGATATGGCCTGGGACGGTTTGGTCAAGCATGATGCGAACAATAATTAACAAAAATGTTGATATGGAGTCACAGTGCATGCCTTAATCACGGACTACAGTACTACCGTACAGAGAGGCTCATATCACATGAGCAATCAAATTTTGAAATATAAATGTAATATATATTATTATAAATTATATATATTAATTACATATATTATTATAAATTTTTTAATTTATTATACATCTTACTATAAATTTCGAAATATATATGTATTATATATATGTATATATATGTATATATATACATATACATATATATATATATATATATATATATATACACGTGCATATAAACATAGTCACTAGCCACCTATAGAAGTATAGAAGTATCACACATCCAAGCAATCTTCGTAGGCACAGACATATAATCTTATCTTTTCCACTTGAGCAACCCACAGTTTGCGGTCTACCAGTTCCAATATGTTTGTTCAAATAACTTCCTTATCTGGTCTGATACCACGCAGCATCAAATTTTTAAATCCCAAATTACCGTAAATGCATGCGTCGAATTGTCATATGATAAGGTCTAACATTGACGTTACATCTACCAAGTAGAAAATATAATTTTCAAAGAACCATGGTGAAGAATGTCTGTACCTACAAATTTCTTTCTTTCTGTTCCGCAATTTGATTTCAATAAGTCTTAGCTTGCTCGAGGCACACCAGGGGCTGTTTCATCTGGCAAGTAAACCATTGTTGTTGGACATAAATAATTTGGTGTGAAGATGCTTGCCATCGCAATGGGGAAGGAGGCATCTGGTAGCAGCGGATGGAAGACATGTTGGACAGGAGGCCGAAACATCGTTAGCTTTTTCTTGTATTGAATATCTTCTTGATTCATACCATCAGTCACTCATTAGTGTGTGTATGGAGATGCCCCAAGGTCGCGTTCATATTAACTTTAGAAGGATATGCCACCACGAGCTTTATATAAATAAAGCTCTTTAAAAAATCTACAAAAACTATATTAGGGAGCACATCGCCATCCTCGCACAAACTTTAAGTTAAATTGTGTTTATGCCTTTTAACTGCTTGGTATACTAACCAAAAAACGTTTCACTTATAAAGACCTCTTCCTATTCTACTGTAGTATATAGGTATTAGCGTGGCCGAGAGTCTTATTAAACTACGAGAGTCAGCATTAAATCTCAATTCTGGCCCGTTCTAGATTGTTTAATGTACTTCCAGATTGAAAAACCCTGCTAGTTTAATACAACCCAGGTTTTATTCCTACATCGTAGACTCAGCAAAGGGCTCCTTCTCGTAAGTTTCTTGAGCAAATAACTTAGCGGATATCATTGGACTCACAGATCTGCTGCGCATTGCCAAAAACTGAGACATGTAGTTCGTTTTTCATTTTCGAAATCTCATGCCCTATTCACTATGAGCCTGAGAAGGAAGAGGATTTTTGAAAACTTCTAAACATATTTGTTAGGATTGCGTCAACAGACGACGTAGATTGATTTATTATGCAAGTCTTTTCTCACCTTAGATTAGGCTGACTCCCCTAAGTTATCACAGAAATCCAAAACCTTTTAGGCATTTTATCCTCACTACTAAACTAAATGTCCCGTAGCTTTCTCGGTCAGAATTACTCTTCGGTCGATTTATTTGTTTCTGGGACTGTTTGTATTCAATTGTACAATCAACTTGCTTCAATCTAATCAAACGAATTTGTATTCACTTCAGGTTCTTACCTCATCTTGCTCAGTTTCACTGCACACTAGGAATGCCATGGATATACCAGCTATACCATGGGTTCAGTTTTACTCTGGTTGCAAATGGCTGCTCCACTGAAGACTTCTGAAGACATTTGGGGCGATACTGTACAGCAAAGAGCTGTTCGGCTCTTGTAGCCAGTCCTTATGTTTCAAACGTATACTTCTAGCAGTAGGCTGCATGAACGAGCCAACTTCAAAACCCTAAAGCATGTCGTCATTGAGGTGAATTCGCATAGCACATTTTGCAATGATTGAGGTAAGTCCAGAACCAACTTTAACCGACAGAACAGACCATAACAGAGCAGAAATTATTTATTTCCCAATAAATGGGTCGCATCAAACCAAGACTCTTGAGATATAATATATATGATCTCATAGGAACGCTCATCATTGCATTTATTGGAACAGGAGACGTCCTCTGCAGCCAGGGGATAATATGATTGAGGATGCCACCTTGCTCGGACTGAAATCACTCTGTAATAAGTTTGGATATAAGTAAACACAGGTAGAAACTTGCAGAATAAGGAAAAAAGTAGGTAAGCCAAAGGAAAATAACTTTGCAGAGGACTTATTTGAGACCTCTGTCTGATCTGACTTAAAATATGTGCAGGTCTTAAGAAAACATCAACCTTATGAGGACACATGTACTTAGTCAGTTGAAACGTATTATATTCCGTTGAAATATTTAGTTAATGAGCATGTCATGCTATTGAAAATAGTGTTAAATAAAGTATATAAGAAAGTAACGAAATTCCCTTAGATGGAGCTATAATCATGATACTAGATTAACAATAAAGCACCATCACCTTTTAATCCATCACCAAAATTAAATGCCCTTAAAATATATTCTACATTGGACAGACAAACAATAAGTAATGAGCAATCCCAGTCATGCATAGTTTGTTTACAACTTTTGACGCCAAAATTTAATACCGAGATTAAATTTTATAAAATATATTATTGAACACCACAGCCAAAACTAAATACATAATTGAATACCAAAACCAAACAAAAAGAAAAACTGAATACCGATGCAAAATTAAATAACCCTTACAATAATTTTGCTGTTCACTGATAAAAGCAAATTTGGTAAGGCAGATAATAAGTAATGGGCATAATCGAGACTACTTTCGCAAGCGTGAAAATTGCAAGATGTGCCCTATGAATATGCGTTTTTTGCGGTAAAATTAGAAAGCCATGCGAAGAAGTATACCATAAAAACTCCTCCAAATGCCACTGGTTAATCATTCGGAGCAAACCAAATTCCATTTATTTACATTACACCAAATGCCGTTCTCTTACATTGCCAGCATTAAAATGCCAAGAACTTTTTGAACAATCATCTAAACTCTCACAAGAGCATAGGATACCTCGCAGATGGTATAAATAATGAAATGAAGCATCGCTATCAAGTGCTCTCCTTCAAGCATAAAGGGCTTCAAGAAAATGGTGTACAAGCAGGAAAGAATAAACTACATCGAGTCATAAATAGTGAAAATTCAAAAAGCTACGTATATGCAGCTTTGAGCACAGTTTCAATTTCTATTCCGAATATAAATTTTTGATTAGTCTTTTTTATATTTAGAATGGGCAGATAATAATAAATGGTAGCCCCTAGATATTTAATATTAAGGTTTTCCGTATTTTCAATGCGCCTGGTCGGTATTGACATGGCTAGCTTTGTTTTAGTCCGAGTAATTGAATTTTGTGACATCAGGGGAAATACTCTCTCGGAATACTCTGGGTAGTTTATGATTGTGTCAACCATGCATAAAAAGGCACAAATTAATCTTAATTAGGTCCTTTAGCTTTAAGATGCCTAGTTTAGAGACTAGAGGAGATGTAGATTCTTTATAATTTGAAAATGTTATGATCCTGATTGCTTGTTTTTCTAATCTATAAATTCCGTTGATGACATTTTTACAAGATATTCCCCAGGTCAAAATCTATAAGCCATGTGACTTCGAAGAAGATGTCGAACCTTTGACAGGACACCATTAGCATTTGCCAATTTCTTCATAAGTTCTGCGACCTGAGATCTCCATGAAAGATTAGGATCGAAAATAAAGCCGAGATATCTCACTTTGTTGGACAGATAAATTATTTTTGATGTTACTATTAAAGTTAATCTAATGTCGCAGTTTTGGTTGCGTAGCCGAGAAATAAGCACTTCAGTTTGGTTTTCATTAAGAGCGCAAAAATAGCGCATAACCAGTCATAGACTCTAGAAATTTCATGGGACATTGTTGTTTTCATTTTTCTGAGTTAACTATCCCTGTATAAGATAGTGGTATCATCTGCAAAATGCTGCATCTCTCCAAAAGAGATACACAAGAGATTGCAAGATTTTGCTGTCCCAGTGGAGCCTTCTCCTTATAACCAAAGGTAGACAGGCTAGTGTTGTATTTGTGGTCGATTTTATGTAGCTACGGAGCAAAGACTGCCGGTAGCATGTTATGTTGGTATTTGCATCTTAGGCATCTTAGATCATTGGCAGCCTCAACGCTTCAAAAGCATCAGGGTCTAATTACATTTCTCCTCGATTATCAATAATGGTCAGTGTTGCGATTTCACATGCCCTATCGCTCAGTATAAACCAATCATCTTCTTGCAAGCTTGCTTTCTACCCAATCTGAAGCTAGGAAAGCTTATCCCAGTTAATAAGTCTGGTGTGTCGGACTTGCATTCTAGCTACCATCCTATTTCGCTATTTTGATATGTCAGTAAAGTATTCGAGAAAGCCATCCACTCTCGCGAGTTCCCCGCAACTAGAAAATTATATCTTAATTAACTTAGACGATAAACGCAATGCAAGCGGGAGAAATAAATAATTTTACAAGTAACTGATACGAAGGGACAATCAATCAAAATGATTGACTAACAAATTGACCTCGGTAAAAGTAAGATTCAAGAGACAACTACAGCGCTCTCCAGACTGCAAAATACAGGCGCTTAGCATCGCTACAACGTCCTCGAAACGTAACTACCAGTTACACCTTGAATCTGCTTGACCCATGTTTGTTGAAAACGTTAGCTATGTTTCTGTGAGTTTCTCGTTGTAGTTTCGATTGTATTTCTTTTAATAAGTAGTTAAGGGTTAGGGGCGGGAAGGATCTTCTACCCATTTGCTCTGGCAAGAGGCAGGGAGGTACTTCTTCCTTACATGCCGTAAGATAAAGAAAAAATATGATTCAAACTTCTCGCGATGTACTTGGCAATAGATGGAGAGAATAAAATTAACAAGGAAATCGGTCAGAACAAATAGACACAAAACGTCGTTGGCAAAAATCTGAAAGACGCACAGCTGAGTTAGATTGAAGGCTACACATTACATCGCATTGGAATTGGATAGACTAGCATGGCAGTGGTTAATGTCTACAAGCACTCCGTCAGGAAGAAGTGTTTGTGGATCCAGCTGCAAAAAAAAATAATAATAATAATAATAATAATAATAATAATAATAATAAAAATGAAATAAAATAAAATAAAATAAAATATGCCGAACATCTTTTCATGGCTGACGCGGCCTTCCACCTTCGTGCGTTGTCTCCTGATGATGTAAAACGGAACGGGGGAAAGAGGTTAGGCACTAGGAGGAATCTACCGGACATCATCTGTTAGGAATTTTGTTTGCGTTCTCTTAATATCCCCAATTTTCCTAACTTTGTCAACTGCCTTAAACGACGACGCATTTTGTAATTCTTCTGGTAGTTACACGCATCGTTTCATAAAACGCAACAGGCAAAGGAGCCGCTCTATAAGAGACGTATACGCATAAGATAAATAAGGCAAACGGGAGGTGAATATTTCACAATACCATCGAAACGAGAGCATTGATAAAATTACTTGTGCACGAGACCATGTGCAAGCTGAGATTTCGGCGTAGAAAAGTCATGCTGGAGAAAGGTTCCAGTACTGTTAGTGGCTTCATCATTTATTGTAATGACTGTATAGCATAAAAATGGCTGAAAAGGATGCAACCTTCATTCTCTTACATCACTTCTTTAATGTTTTGCATCATGGCTCGAGAATGAATACAGCAAATGCATAATAACAATTGGAAAAAAAAAAGAGTTTTCAAGTAATGTACGTAGATTTCAATTTTCACATTTTCAGAACTCTCTCTCTCTCTCTCTCTCTCTCTCTCTCTCTCTCTCTCTCTCTCTCTCTCTCTCTCTCTCTCTCTCTCTCT
>QQSS02205712.1:0-11789 GCA_003687565.2 Craspedacusta sowerbii
ACATTTTGAGAGTCATTTATATATTGACAGATTTTATTTGCATTTTATGAGAAAATACATCTTGAGTCTTGAGTCTTATGGGAAGCAGCAAAGCGCATATTTAACATATCCTGAATAATTACTTATCAAGCCACCAAAGGCGTCTCTTGGGAGAGGAACGGGATCCAGATAATTGTTTCCAGGCCCCGAAATTGCAGCCGAATTAGTCCAGGTCGTACCCACCATTGCTTATACTACCAGTGTGTATGGTATGCGAGTACGAGGTAAAGACATAGTAAAAAATATTATTGAAATGGCTAAACGAGGGCCGCAGTGTTGTGCGTATGGTTGTAGCAAGCGGAAAAAAGCTAAAGACTGCCCAAGGAGTGACAGTGAAGGTAGCGACGACGAAGAAACCTGCACGAAAAGAAAATTTCCCAGGACCTTTCACGCGTATGGGAACTGCCATTATTTATGTTTATATTTCTTTTGTGAGAAACCACTGAAATTAGTAAACTACAGAGCATTTTTCGTGCTTGTTAGTGTCTGCTTTTTTTCTTGACGAAGCTTGTAAATGTGCCTACGTAAGTTCTTTATTTCTTTAAGGTTTCCTGTGGACTTGGAGCTAAGGGCAGAGTGGGTGACTGCTTTGCGACGTGCGAATTGGGAGCCTTCCAAGTATTCTCTGATATGCTCAGATCATTTTCTAGAGCGTTGTCTGGATAGGAGTGGTTATATTGTCAAAGTAAGATGTGGTGCTGTGCCTTCCCGCTTCAAGCAATTTCCAAAACACATGAGAAAGGTAAGAGTGAAACAAAGGTTTGTTTTGTACACAATGTTATCCACAAAGTTGGCTAGCTCATACATGTTAAAATTTATGGATATCATCAAAATCATGTTGCTTTGTTTTGCAGGCTAATGATGAACAAAAGCTACCTCCACTAAGATACCCAATCAAAATGAAAGTATTCTCGTCTGAGCCACCGAGCAGTGACTTACGTTTTTCAAGCATAAAGCATGATCATGCATATCACGCATCTCCAAGTCTCCATCACAAATCCCACTCAAGATAACTGAAAATGTAGACCGGATCAAGACAGACACAGGAAAGCTGAATCCATGCTCTATCGTGTTTGACAAGATGGTGGGAAACAGCTATTGTCAGTTACAGAAGATGCCATGTGGTTATTGTTTTACCAGCAGTCATGAAGCGAAGATGCCAACCTAGCATTTTTTAGCATTCTTAAAGTAGCATCTTTCCTAAAGACCAGTGGTAAGGGTGCGCTTATAATTTTAGCCCCAGTGTATCCCTGCTTGTATGTAATGAGAGTAAGTACTGAGCAAATCAATGTGTTACTATAGAACTAGGAAGAGTTAAATTTTCAGGTTCCAAGCGCTGCAGTGTTTGGTTGTCCCATTTACAAACTTGTATTATTAAAAGGTGAAATCGGTTTCATGTAGCTAAGCTGTTTTCTTGCCTGTTTTATTTTGTTCCTGATGTTTTGGGCTAAATCCTGTTGTAAGACACTTTTACAATATATGTGTTAACCTTTCATATACTTTGTTGAAAGTCATTAATTAATACTATCTTTACCTGATTTTTTTCTGTTTTTGTTTTTGATAGGACTTAACTGACTAATGTGGCTGCCGGCGGTTGTTACTGCAATAGGTATGAAGACTTTCCAAATTGTTATGTTGCAGAATGTTTCATTAGTTTTGATATTATATTTGGATATTACAATTGCTGTATATTGATACCTGTTAGGCCATAAAATATTGAGTCTCAGTGGACCTCAATCTGTCTCAACGGTTGTTCAAGCAGAAAACTTGTCTGCATTTTCTTGATTTAAGAAAGCGTTTTCTTTGGTCATTGGTTCTATATTCTATGAGAAACTCCTTGTAAAGAAAGTTCATGGTGTTTTGTTCCCTGCTAGGTGCCATATAACTATTTGTATATTTTGTTTTCATTTTCATATATATGTGCTCCTCTCCATTTTGTTTAGCTTTGAGGTGTGGCTATTGACATTTTAAACTTTGCTGCAGTTCCAAGTTTTTTCTGACGATGTAATGATATTAAAACTAAAAATCCACTTTGGGTAGATGATATTGCAAATTGAGTTAATATTTTCGTGTTTGTCTTAACAGTTGAAGTCTTATAGCACCTCAATCTCAGTATTAGTTGATCATTTAATGTGTTTTTGGTCTGACATATTGAGCAATTTGTATTTCTGCAATTATATTGGTTTAGCTTAGTCGTCTTCTGTTCCCCTTTGTCTTCAAGCACAAATTCACATTTTGTGAGAATGCAACAGAGCTGCAGTGATTGCTTTCAGCTGATTGGCAAGTATGACTAAATCATAGTAAGACAAAAGGAAAAGTGAACTCTGGTCCAGGTGTATGTTAATGTAAGATGCCTTTCCATTTGAAGCTGCACTCATCTTAGCGAGTTGAATTTCTTATAACTTTTTGTAATTGCTTACAAGCAAGGCTCAATCTATGTGACATGCAAATCCGTGATGTGGCTTGTTGCACATTTCACCCATAACAATGGCACTGGCATGTGCTGGCGTAGCTGATCTTATTTGCATTGAATTTGAACATTGCCATGGTGACTTGACTGCAAGTGTGTGTTCTAAAATATCAGGTAAGTCATTTTTTTTCATGAGCTTTGACTCTCAGGCTGAGAGACTTGGGGTCCAACATACGCCAAGTATGCAATAAAAGCTAAATAAGCTTGGAGCCCCACATAGTGTTTATATTTCATTCCTAAGGCATTCTTGCGGCGTTGGCTAGTCCTTCTGTGAAAGCTTTCAGATGGCTTAAGAGGCTCACATGGTTGTGCTAGCCTTTTATTCGGTAATAGTAAGTTTAAAGTTTTGTGTGGCCTGGAGCACCTAATACCGTAGCGAGAGCCTCGTATCACACGAGCACACAAATTTTGAAAATGGCCAAGTTAAGGAATTCACGCCAGACGCGTTTCGCCCTATGTGGGACTCATCAGTGACGTGCATGGGAACCGAACCCGGGTCGCCGGAGTGGAAAGCAGAGCACTTACCACTAGACCAGGAGAGCTGAGTGAACTGGTGATAACTGTACGACATTATGACTTGCTAACTAGCAAGTACAGATTCATATTTACGTAGATGGTTCGTTCCGGGGTTGGGTCCCATGCACGTCACTGACGAGCCTCACAAGGGCGAAACTCGTCTGGCGTTGGGGGAATTCAGGAACTGTTGAACTTCTTAATAGTAAGTTATACTAGGGTTTTTCAAGTCCTTGCATTGCACAGTATACCGTTATTGCGTGTTTGTGATTATCCAATGGCTTTTCCCAGAATTTCTTATTGCTTTTGCTGCAACATAAAATAATAACAGTGTGCTTGTAGCATTTAGTTAGTGTATGGTTAGCAAAGCCTACGAAAGTGATGTTATATTTATGCTGAAGCTGTTGGAGATGGAGGCACCCGTTGAATTGGCCATGTCTTCACACTTTGTACAGACCAATGGTCGGTTTATTTCTTGCACAAAGGCTAAGTACCGGGCAAGTCCAGGAAGGCTGGCCAGATGCTTCATTGGCAAGTTGGTTCTGGTGTTATCAGTGTGGCATGCAGTATCGTCCGCGCACACTATCTCATCGATTTTACCTGTTCGATTAAGCCATAGCTGTCTGTCATAAATTTCTGTGTTTGGCCATAACTCCTATTTTAATGGTGCAAGGACCTATCGTCCTCGGAGTTCGCGTCAATTTTGCCAGTCCATAAAAAAAAATAATAATTCGCCGCCTGTTTTGCTGCGCGAACGTAGCTAATATAAGATAATCAATCCAAAGTTCACTTAGACTTCTACCAGTTGCGAAGATTTGAAGATTTGTCGTGGCAATCCTTTGTGCTGGCATGTCGACACAAAACCTCGTGAATGTCTCTTGTTCTGGATGTGCGGGTGTGGTGTCATTCTGACGGAGGTGCTACTGTTAGGAGAGCTTGTAATGTTTCTCGAGTAACAATGGGGTTGCTAGGAGTAGAGCAGTCCAGCTCAGGTGTATTAAATTGGACTCAATCTACCGGTGACGCCTGGCCGCTTAGTAATCGAGCACTTGGAGTTTCCTTCTTTGTGATTGGCGTTTCGCATTGTTACTAGGTACCTCCACAATTTCTACTCCATGTTGCAGGAGGCTATATCGTACCTGCTTGGATGCTGAGAATGTGTTTACCTACAAACCCAGACCAGTGACGTAATTTCCCGTTCACTTTCAACGACGTTCCATATCCTGCCTGCCTGGGTTGTCTGCATATGGAGATGTGTCATCTACAAGCATTGGTGCTCCACCAGGTATGAATCATCCCTTTACGTAGCGGGGCTATATAGGGAGCATGCTGGAATTGAAGCATGGCTTGTCTGATGTAGTTCATTGCAGCTCGAAATGGCTTCTAAAATTAACTGTTGTTAAGCTTTTTAGGTTTAATTTGTAGTTTCTTATTCTGAGCCGCGTAAGTTCTTGTGTATGTGATAAGCACTTGTACCTCCATGTATGTGAAGTGAAGTTTCCTTCTAGTACGTGTCGAGAAGCCAGCAAGTTTTTGTGAATATTAGGCTCGTAGTGTCCTACAGTTTTTCTGGCTATGCCTTCTTTCGGCATTGACCAGTTTTGAAAGATTTCGTAAATATGCTCTGCTAAGCTGTTTTCAATCGGTTGCGGCTTTTTATTTCGGTGTTCATGGATGAGAAGGTGCAACTTTTGGTTCTTCTACTGGCAATAACTACCGCATTTACTTGACGAAGGAAGCGTTTTGTTTGTTTAGGTGCTGATCTACCTGGCACCTGAATATTGGTTGTGGTCTCACGAATATTTTAACTTCCTTTATGAGGCTGTTTGG
Source organism: Craspedacusta sowerbii (assembly GCA_003687565.2). Taxonomy (NCBI): domain Eukaryota; kingdom Metazoa; phylum Cnidaria; class Hydrozoa; order Limnomedusae; family Olindiidae; genus Craspedacusta; species Craspedacusta sowerbii. Next base: position 4,853 of record QQSS02205712.1, read on the forward strand.
TGGGTATAGAAGCCTAATGCTATTTGGAACCAAAGCGAGAGTTTCAGTTATATGCGTTTGCTTGGATGGTGCTGTGCACTGCGAAGGCCTTTCGGGTTACGGATTCGACTTGCGCAGCCACGTCGTTTACTACTGTCGGTATAATGTTCTACACTATTGGACACGCTAGGTATGTTAAGCGAGGAGGGGCGTCGCTCTGGTAGCGCATTGTAAGCTTGACAGTGCTCTGATCAGCATTTACAAGCAGTTTTGGCCGTCCTGCAATCAGCCGTCCGCCTTCCAGCATTGTCTCGACGAAAGTGGACGGCATTACCACAGGGACGTCCGCGGTGTTTACTTCTCCGCGCTAGAACCGAAATCGCTCTATGCGCTCGTGGTTGAACACAACCTCATTCGCCATCCTTATTACTGTGGGGCGGTCGATGATCCGTTGAGAGCGCTGCAACGCGCTCGGATGGAATAAATTGCCTATGTTGTCATCTTAACTGCTAGGGGTCCCAACAGAGGAGGAGGGATATGTTGTTCTAAATGTTGTGGACTTGTATTGGATTTGCTGATGCTGTGATAACTTCGACCAGGTCTTCTCGAAGCTAGCCCGTTCGTGTTGACGATGATAGCGAGGAAGTGACGCAGTTTGTTATGTGAAGGTCACAGATAAGTTCAAGATCTGGCTATGCTGTTGCAGTTCATACGTTTCGGTATAACAAGTGTGTATTCCTTATGCCTAAAGGTTGACGTTAAGTCTATATAATTTTGTCGGTTATGATAAACCGGCATCAGACTGATTTAAAAAAAAAAACATCTTCCAAGATGGCATTGTGGAACAGCTTAGCAATTGGTTCCGATTAAGTATCCCTATTATCCTTATTAAGCTTCGTACTCTAATCTGTCCTAATCAGTTTTTTGGTAATGGCTACGAGTTTCTTCTTTCTTGTTGGTATCGTTGTAGCTGTGATGAGCACGTCTTGTAGGACCGTAGGGACGAGATTACAGTTTCGTGTTGATCTTGTTTGTTTACTCCACTGCACTAACAAACATCATTTCTGCTCCACGTCAACTCTAGTTTGCTCACCATTGACGTTCAACAAGCGGCCGTGTAGGGCCTGGTAGGTTCTCTGAACTGAGGGTCTGCGTCTCGAAACTCATTCTCGTTTAAAGAAATTCTCTGGTTCAACGAGACCGATGTTCATCTCGTCTCGAAACTTCTCGTTTGTTTCGAGGCGGACCTTAACATCGTCTCGACGTTTCTCGAAACTCTGGCACGTAAGCCCAATTCATACTTCGGAGCCGCTTTACGCATGACTCAATATTGATCTCACTGGTATGCTCTGGAATGTGCGAGTAGCAGTTTACTCCCACTGGAATTCCGCGAACGTCTTTACTCCCATTAGGAATGCCGGCGCATTACGTTGGCAAAGCAAGCGTGTGGGGTGCGAGGATAATAGAAACGGATAAGAAACGCTTGAGATGGATTTAGTTTATCGTTTACGCTAGACTATGCCTTTACCCGCCTACTAGGGTGCTCGGTTCCGACGCGCCCCTTGGGTCAATAGTCACGCGGCAACTGGGTTGTCCTTTAACCCTCCCCGTATTACACGAGCGGCTACGCGTAGAAGTATGAATTGGGCAATGCTCTGAACCTGGGCATATATTTACAGGGGTCATCCAATTTAGGTAGCAATTAACCCTACAACCTGTGGGACCTAATGCCGCCATCTCCTAGTCTTCATCCTAGTGACAAGTGCGTGTGTCCTAATTACAAACCTGCTTAGCCCTAAAAAAAAACAACAATGTTTGATCATGCTGACACAATTAGCTGTCATTTGGTATAGAATAAAATCCCACACATTTGGCTACTCCTTGCTTGCATGCCTTCCCGTGGCTGGTGGCATGTGCGAATTAATAGAGACCTAAACTGGAAGATTAGTTTATCAAGGAATGTGTGAGCCTCCACGGGATGGGTCTGATTCCTTGAAATAGCAGGGCTTTTAGAAGCAAACCCTTTGAAGGCTGATGCCAGGTTTTTCTGGCAAACGCTGTTAAAGGTAGCAACTGTTGAGCAGTAAGCTAAACATTTTACCTTTTTCTTTATGTGATTGAATTGTTACCTCCTGTTTGTGTGTGTGTATGCGTGTGTATGTTTCTGTAGACAAGGTAAGGTTTGCTCCTAGCGAGTTTCGAGATAAGAAGGCCTTTATTAAGAAGCTTTTATTATTAATCAATGCAAATTTTCATAGGAATTCTTCAGTTTTTCCATGCATTCTTCCTGTTAGACATGAGATTGTTTTGTTCCTGTAAATTAAGGGTTTTCTTTGGTTGTTCTCGTATAAAATTGTAAAAAGTTCGCGTGGAAGTAAGGCATGTCCTTGGCATATTCCGTTGGTAATGTATCTGCGACATTAGTACCAAATTAGGAAGCTCTGCATGAATATTCTCTACTAAGCGTACTTTTTCGAACTTGCCCACTCTAGTAGCCTTAGGTCATGGATGCCTCGGAGCAGTACGATGCAACATTCAGCTCCTTTACTGGCAATAACTACCACATCGACGTTGTGAAAGAAGCATTGTGTTTGTCCAAGTGCTCGGCCGCCCGAGTCCTGAATATTGGATGTGGTCCCGCGAGTGTTGCGTCTTTCTTTGTTGAGGCTGTTTTGCCGCTAAGCGCTGAGATACTCCTTCTTGAGCCAAACGAGAGCTCTTGTATAAGCATTAAGGAAACGCCGTGGTACGTGCAGAACAAAGCAAGAGTTTCAGTCATATGCGACACCTTGGAAGGTGTGATCAAATCCGAGACCCTCTCGGGTAAGAGATTTGACATGATCGTATGCAGTCACGTCGTTTATTACTGGAAGCTGAGTGATATGCCTGCGATTGTGGAGTACCTGGTAGATCTGCTGAGCGAGGAAGGAGTTGCTGTGGTAACACATGGTAAGCAGGACAACGCTCTGATCAGCACTTACGCGAAGTTTTGGCCGTCCTACAATCAGCCGTCCGCCTTCCAGCATTGTCTCGACGAAAGTGGACGCCATTACCACAGAGACGTTAGGTGTGTTTACATCTCCGCGCCAGAACCGAAATCGCTCTATGCGCTCGTGGTTGAACACAACCTCATTCGCCATCCTGATTACGGTGGTGCGATGGATGGTCCGTTGCGAGCGGAGCAACGCGCTCTCGTGGACGAAATTGCCGATGTTGCCATCGCAGCTTCGGGCGTCCCCAACGAAGAAGGAAAGAATGCGTTGCTCTCGAATGTCGTCGACTTGTATTGGATTTGCAGAAGCCGCGATGCCTTAGAAAAATTCTGCCCGTCATCGGTCCGTTCGTGCTGACGATGATAGCGAGGAAGTGACTCGGCTTGAGCGGAATTTGGCATGCTCGCTCAAGTTCCGAGTCGGTCTATAAATATGGTGGGCGGCGTACATTTGAATCTTGGGTGGGCAAATGCTTTTTTTTTGTTTAGGAATTTTATTTGATCATTATAGTCCATTTTTATGTTTCTTGGTCATGAAAATGTCAGATTAAATTTAAGCGAACTTCGAGAATAGAATCGTTGTTTGGATCTGGCTCGGATTACGTCGTGGGCACTCGTGTAGATAATTATAGTCCATTTTTGTGTTTCTTCGACATTTTCTGGCGTCACGATGCAGACTCAATTCAGAAGATGGCTTGTGACGTCAAAATGTTAGTGCGATTTTAGACGGAACACACGGAAACAGACTACCGAAGACAAGAGCTTTCATGCACGCTAAAATATCATTTGCAATAATCTCTATTGATTCATTTCGTTATCATTATGATTTCCCCAACATACTACCCACACACAACACCTGGTAGTCTTCCATTTGGAAGCAACGACGATCAACGCAGTCACATCACTTGACGTCCATCAACTGAACGGTTACCTAGAGGGGCCAAAAAAAATAATAATTAATAATAATAACGTTGCATGAATTAAAACTACACTAAGCTAAAAGCATACAGTCAAACGCATTCATTAGCAAGACGAAAATGAGGGTACGCACCGTCTTGACTTCGGTGTATTCGTGTAGGGCATACTCACCCCTGAATGAGAAAAGCAAATGCAGGTCATGTGTCAAGCCATTGCATGTTCTCTCAAAAAACAGGTAACAAAGCACATTTGCAAACTAAGATATCGATACCGACATGAAACTACAACCAAGATATCGATACGGAGCAGAAATAAAATTATGCGAGTCCTGAGTTCAGTCGATAAGTCTTTTCCTCCTTACAATTCTCGACCATGTCCAGACATCTTGAAGCCTCCAAAGGGAGTCTGGGGTGTGACGTGGTCGTAGCAGTTCACCCTAGAAAGAAAATTTAAAGGACATGACCTGGGGAAGGCTTCTAAGCCTGATTCTCTGTACCCCGCCTACTCTTCTTTTACGCTGACTCCATCAGTGCATCTGTCTACTGCTCTTTTATACGTCCCAGTTTCCCCTTCGTGTCTGCTGGTCGAGTCACCAACCAACCGACACATGAAAAATCGACCGAGTTGAACCGATCCATCGGCTACCCGACCAACTGTTTAGCTTATATGAGAAAACACAACAGTGCCGCTTAGCAAGCATCACAGCATTGTTGAATCAAGCTAGACCAACCAACCGACAACGTAATGACCAACCGACAACGTAACGACCAACCAACAAAGGAACGACCAACCGACAACCCAACGATCAACCTACAACCCAACGATCAACCTACAACCCAACGACCAACCGTTACCCGATTGACCAACCGACAACCCAACGACCAACAGACGAACTGAGCGATCGAGCACCCGACTAAACAACGACGGGTTTAGTTTATTATGGAATAAAAAAACACTCACCAAACGCTACCGCTCTGAATACCGTTGACAACTTTCATAGCCTTGTTGATGTCGTTAGTGAGAACGCCAGCTCCGAGTCCATAGTGCGTACTGTTGGCTCTCTCTATCACTTCGTCAATGTCCTTGAACTTAAGAATAGATTGCACAGGCCCAAAAATCTAAAAAAGAAAAAAGAAACACGTGAAGGCAAATGCACGTAAGAACCATGTTGAAATAGGGAAATAGGTAGAACTACCAACGATAATAGAAAAAGATTAAGCGCTGACCTAACATTGCACTATCACTATATGCACGTACGCACGTAATGCATGTACGTACGTATGGCATGGTATAGTATGGTATGGTATGGTATGGAGTGAAATGGTAATGTATGATATGACATGATAGGGTAGGCTAGGCTAGGCTAGGCTAGGCTAGGCTAGGCTAGGCTAGGCTCGGCTAGGCTAGGCTAGGCTCGGCTAGGCTAGGCTAGGCTCGGCTAGGCTAGGCTAGGCTAGGCTCGGCTCGGCTAGGCTAGGCTCGGCTAGGCTAGGCTAGGCTCGGCTAGGCTCGGCTAGGCTAGGCTCGGCTAGGCTCGGCTTGTCTAATTCCCTATCAACATCCACGCGCACCAGACTCACAACACACATTTGCCGCAGTACAAGAAGTAGCATCAGCGCACCTCCTGTGTGGCGATTGTCATGGTGTCAGTGACATCGGAGAACACCGTAGGCTGGATAAAGTAGCCCTCAGTGCCATGCCTTTCACCTCCGAACAACAAGGTGGCACCTTCCTTCTTCCCGCTGTCAATCAGCGACATCACTCTTTCAAACTGCTTATCGCTAACCTGCAGTAAGAAGCAACAATCGCGTAAAATCAACACTGCTTATCGCTAACCTACCCAGAGCAAAACAGCCGATGACTAGAAAAACTTCACAGTCGCGTAAAATCAACACTGCTTAAAGGTATGCGTAAACAAATTCAAAGAAAACAGTAAGTAAACTCAGATAAACTAGTGGAAACGAACAATTTATTTAAGATGAAAACTACGAAATTGCATCAAGCCTAGGTAGGCTTTTGCGTTGATCAGTAAAACTCAATATTTAAAGTAGCATTCTAGAAAACCACAGTGTCTTACCACTGGTCCAGCATCAGTATTACTCTCGAAGGGATCACCAATAGCACGGCTTCCTGCCAGCATCTTTGCCACACCAATGAACTCGTCGTAAATATCCTCGTGGACAAACGTACGTGAGCCGGCACAGCAGTTCTGCCCTTCGTTGGTGAAAACTGCTGAGTAAGCGTAGTTTGCTGCCCAGTCAACTACGGAGATAAGGCGTTCATGGAGTGTCACCATAAGAAATAAAACAGAAAAAAAATAGGAAATGGATATGCAAGTTTGCAGATAAATAAGTTGAAGTGCGATGCTCTTTTCTCATTCATCAACGCCACACAGGATCGAAACCACCGTAACAAAAAAAAAAAAACGACAAAAACAACGACAACGGCAACAACAACAACAACAACAACAACAACAACAACAACAACACTACTACTAACACATGCCATTCACCATATATCTCACACAAAACGGTGCTACAACATTACTTGCCCTTACCAACCGTTGGGATAGAAAACGTTACAACAAAAACAGAGAAACCACTGTCCCGTCATCGCCTGGTAACACACAAGCATTAGAAAGAAAAAGCGTTCATTCAAACGGATCATACTTACTGTCAACGTCTGGAAAAATGATCAGCGGGCTCTTCCCACCAAGCTCGAGCGTCACTCGCTTCAAATTCGACTTGGCTGCTGCCTCACTAACGAGCTTACCAACCTTTATCAGACAAAAACACCGAGATTCAAACTCAACAGTAGCACTCCTGATCACACGAAGATAAGGTTTATCTCAACGCATCAACATACCAGTCTGCCTATCTACCCGTGCGCTTATCAACTGCATGCAACATCTCCCAGCGAGTTTCCATGACTGCCTGGCTTACTACCAACCCGGCTTCTACCTGCTTGCTAGCCAACTATCTATCTATCTATCTATCTATCTATCTATCTATCTATCTATCTATCTATCTATCTATCTATCTATCTATC
>QQSS02205723.1:0-11789 GCA_003687565.2 Craspedacusta sowerbii
TGTATGTATGTATGTATGTATGTATGTATGTATGTATGTATGTATATATGTATGTATGTATATATGTATGTATGTTTGTATGTATGTATTTTTGTTGTTTTCATTTACAACCCAGCAATTCCTTAAATATAAATAAATAAAGATATTTATATGTTGCTATTATTATATATGTTGTTATTATATTATATATATATATACATATATTATATTATATATGTATATATATATTGTTATTATGTTATATATATTGTTATTATGTATTATATATATATATATATATATATATATATATATATATATATATATATGTATATATATGTGTGATGACTTTGTTTGTCTGGGTAATATTACTTAGGTATATTTATTAGCACACTGTGTATGTTACAATGCACTTCTGAGAGCACCCTAATATGTACTGCAGTAGTGACCCGTCCGTAATTCCTTTGGCCACGGACTTTGACTTCTGTATACTGCACAAGAATCAATAGGAGTTTCCTTTTATAATAGGATGGAGACGTAACAAAAACGCTAAACGGCCCTTGCAAAGTTGCTATGGCCACCTTTCCTGGTCACTCGCCACGGTCGCGGCTGGACTCAGCAAGTGCGTTTCTAGGCAAGACTCGTATGACAAAGAAGCGCCTGCCTTCCGTTAAGGTTGAGCCCGATAAAGATTTCGGATCATGTGCGACAGTTGCTAAAAAGGATGCGCAAAAAGATAAGTTCCTCCCGGCATGCGCGCAGCCATCGTCAACAGATTTTGTCGTACGTAATGATGCATCCTTTAAGAGCCTAGACTCGAAGGCAGTTGGTGGCAAGACTGCAGCTAGCAGTGCGCGTGTAAAGCTTAGCGCATTTGATTGTTTTCACGAAGTTTTGAATGAGTGTACCTATGGAAAAACATTCAGCGTTGCCGATGCCGCCCTGATATTGAGGCGTCTCACCCCGGAGATCGTAAAAGCTGTTGTGCCATTGATTGCCGGACAGAAGAGAGGTGTCTCTCACAAGACGACGAACGAACAGAGCTCTAAGGACTCTCAGGACGCCTGCGATTTTGAGTATAACCCAGATATGGGCATGGATTTGGTCGTAGATGAAAGAAAAGACGAGCTCGATACTATGGACCTGGAAGTCACGCGCATAAACATTGAGCAAAAGGACAACAAACTTCGGGAGGATATGTCTGGGTTCGGGACTCTCCCGAAACGGCCCGATGCTGCTAAGCCCACTCGATACTTGTCACCCGGCAGTAATTCGTGCAGTCCGATATCGGCTGCCGTTCAGGCGTTGATCAGCTTCAGCGGACCCGACAAGTCCGAGGCTTCCGATCAGTTGGCTGACGCTGTCCCCATGGCAACTCCAAGCTGTGGTACGCAAGCCAAAGTTTCTCAAGTAGGTGCCCCTAGGCAGTTACAGTCGCCTCTGAATTCCGTTCATGTGCCAATGTCGGGGCATGCAGCGAGGAGAGCGTTTGTAGCCAAGGCAGCATTCGTTCCGATACCCGAGGAAACGAAAAGCTCGCCGGAGGAAGCTCGATCTACTCAGCGCGTGGAGAAAAATGCGAAAATGAAGCCGAGTCACTTCCCAGTGTCGTTATATGGAACAGGTAAAGAGGCTGTTTCCGTTTCGACGTGCACGGATGAGTCGCTTCTCGGGCTGCTGAAGACTTACAAGTCGGAAAGGGATGAGGTCTTGTTCGAGTCGCGGTCTTCTAGGAAGAGGTTTACTTACGATGGGGCCTCGACGAGTGGTGACCTGCAGAGACCTATTGCCAGTATAATTGCTTTGGACTCGTTTTCCCCGGGCTCGCCTGCTCTCCCGTCTCCTTCGATTGGCTTAGCGCACTCTCCGACCTCCGCGCCTGCTGTTGTTGATTCTGAGTCGGTCTTGTCCGGGGAGGCTAATGAGATTAATTTAACTAACCCTCTCCCCGCCGAGCATGCGTCTTCACAGGACGGTCCTGTCGAGTTTGCGGGAACACAGTCTCACGAGTCCGAGTTTATTATTGCCGATAACATACCGTCCGTTGCCGTAGCCGAAGACCCTTCCTTGGATTCTGAATACGAGGGTAGCGAGTCGTTGGTCACATCGACGGAAGGCGTTTGCGGTGGTGGAGGTTACGTTCTCGCAGACGAGAGTCTGGCGAACATAAATTTGATTTTAAGCACCGCCTACAACACTGGCATGGCTGATGTGAGCTACGGCTTTCCCTCGCCTTTCCATTCCCATCTCCCGGCCTCGCCCATGATGTATTCACAGTCTAGCGACGGTCGGCTGGCGGCGTCAGAACAGGCTGCCGGTGTGCAATCTTTTCTTCTGGGGAAGGAGTCTTCTATGGCGCAGACTTCTATAGTGGTTTCATCTTCCCTTGCTCAGCAACCTCAGTCATCGGCAATGGAATCCGTGCTAAGCATGCAAAACATGCGAGTAGGACACCTTGCCGGTAATGGCATGTACTCGCTTGTGCCCAACAGCGTTCACGATTCTCACGGCATGACGGAGGGTGTCAGGGTGACTTCGGAGCACCGCGAAGACGACGAGATCGTGCCTTCCAGAGATGCTTCCCTCGTCGCCATTCCTCCTGTTGCGGTTTCTCTACCAGAGATGCCGACACGGTTACCGCGAGCCAACCTCTCCCTTAGGCCTATTCTACCAAAGCCTGCTTCTGAATCTAAATCTGCCATGCCTGTGCAATTCTTGTCGGGTTCAGATGTGGTCTCTGCCATTCCAAGTCAGCTTTCTTCGCAGTTGAAAATCGACATTGGAGGTGTTCGAGGTGGCGTGGATGCTGTCAACGTCTCGCCAAGTCAAATGTTTCCGAAAGTCGTCTCTGGTGGAGGCTATCTCAGTATCGCGATTCCTACGTGCCCTCAGCCACATCCGCGGTTTTCTTCCCCCTCGAATTTGCTGGTGTCGCAAGAGATGAACATGGACAGTAACATTTGGTTTGCCGCGGTGCCTGGTACATCCGCGGAGTCACCCTTCCTGAAGCACGTGCTAGCTTCGGGTCTGCAAGCGGAGAGCAGCAGTGTCGCCGTTGAGACGAAACCCTCAGTCTCGTCTCCACCGAAGGCAGGAAACCGACGAAGAAAAGAGAACCCACAGGCTCCGTCCAGAAACCTCGAGGTAGCGTCAGCACTGCTAAGTATGGGCGAAGACAAGAAAGACGTGCTCAAAGGTGACGAGTTTATCAGCGGCCTAGTGAAAGACGAGCACAGGAGCAACTATATCGGAGAGCACGAGGCCGGATCGTTCGACCGTTGCAGTCCAGGAACGGTTTTGGTGGAGGACGTCGAGATCGATCCTGTCAAGAGCAGGATTGGCACAGGTATTTGCCGTAGACTATTCTTCGGTTCTATGACATGGATTGTCTGAAATATTTAGTTTGATGTGGATTTGTTTGCCGTCTTGTATGTTTTCTTGTCCTGTTTTTCGAGATGCAAGGTTTGAGTCGAATTGCTGCGGCGATGATGTCTGCGTATCCCTTGAGATTTTGTATTGCTGTTAAGTTTTGTTTCGTGCTTGTGCTGTGGTTAAGTTCCTTCATTTGCGAAGCGCGTTTCGTTCTTGAGCTGTGTGCGCGTTTTGCAGATTGTTACGAGTGCGGCCGATGCAAGCGTGTCTTCACGTCGCTCGTGTGGTTAGCTCGGCACGTCAAGCGCGTATGCCCGGACAGGAGTCAGCGCAAGTGGAAGTGCGACACGTGTGACAAGGCCTTTCGACACGCCTTCGGCTTGCAGCAGCACCTGCTCACCCACACAGGCCAGCGCCCGTACAAGTGCGACCAGTGCTCCAAGGCGTTCTACAGCGCCAACGACCTGCGGAGACACAGCCGCACTCACTCCGGTAAACGCCCGTTTAACAATTTGTGAATTGCTTTCGACGCTGTAAGGGCAAAGACCGCCATTTGCAGCTGTTGTGCCCTTGTCTGCCTTTTCTGTAGCTGCCATTTTCATCTTCATGACCAAGTCTTGCTTCGGAGGAGCTTTATGCATGACGCAATATTTATCATACTGGTATGCTCTGGTATGTGCGCCGAGCAGTTTACTCCTACTGGATTGTCCGCGAACGTCGTTACTCCCGTTAGGAATGCCTGCGCATTAAGGAAGGGTCACACTGCGCGCGGCGCGCGCGCGCTCAATAATCTGAAATTAGAACAGAGGCTTTCCTATGCAGAAGGTCACACTGTGCGCGTAAAAATCGCGCCTCGCCGCGTCTCGCCGCGAGCGATTAGAACATGTTCTATTTTTTTTAATTAGCCGCGCTACTAATTGTAACGGCAACCAATCGCCACTCAAACTTTACCACACGTGACCATGACAGAAATTTTTCTTAAAAATTTTGGCGGTAGTTTCAGTCCAGGGCTGAAAACGACAAAATAATAATGACTCAGCCATACTATGAGGCATAAAACAGTCGCTTCTTGTAGAAATATCGTTGCTTCTTCCTTGTAATTAAGCGTAACGGTATTAATATCGCCCAGAACTTATAAATTGGGACGCGCACCACCAACCAAAAGAGCTTTTTAAGTAGAGCTAGAAAGGATGGATTAAGAGCGATTTACAGAAACTGTTTGCCGGCATCAGTACCTCTACAATAAATAACGCTGTTTTTTAATTTTTTTTTTTATGCGTTTATAATATTACAACGTCCGCAATAAAACGTCTACAACAACAAAATAAAATAAAAATGAAAATAAAATAAAATAAAACAGCCGACGCCATGCACCTAACGAAACAGTAACCACCACCATATTAAAACGGAAAATTGGTGCTTTAAGTTAATGAAGCAGGCGATATTTTCGCGCGCAGGGTGACCCCTCTCGCCTCTCGCGGAGCTCGCTTGCGATAATTGAGCACGCGCGCGGTGTGACCTCCCCCCCCTCCCCCCTTTACGTTGGCGAACGCTTGGGTTGCGAGGACAATAGAAACGGATGAAACAGCGCTTGAGGTGGATTCAGTTTATCTTTTACGCTAGACGCTGCCTTCCCCCCGCTCATCCATTGGTCTCGCCCCCGACGCGCCCTTCGGGTCAATACCCTCGCGGCAGTTAGGCCGTCATTTAACTTCCCCCGTTATTAGTCGAGCGACTACGCGTATCATGGCAAGTGGCTTACCTCCAGAGCTGCCTACTGTGCGTGGAAGGTCCTTACCCTTTTTTTTTTTGGTTTTCACAGCGAATGAGCAGCAGGGGTGCTTTCCCTAATGTAAACATTTAATGAAGTTGTGTCTCGCCTAGCTCCTCTTCGCTGCATCCCCGGTGCCGCGGCTTTTAAAGTATAAATTATGCTAAGATTCATTTGTCGTTTCTCCGAGAGTTCTTTCTGCTATATCTATATTTTTTATTGTATTTTTAATATGAGTTCTCCTTTTACTGAATGTGAAGCCCTGCCTGCGCTTTGTTTTTGTTTCTGCTGTTCCAAGCTGTGCAGAAAAATAATTTTTATGCATAAGCGACTTGTAATTTTTGCCGCTGTTAGGCGAGAGGCCCTATAAATGCTTGGACTGCGACAAAACGTTTGCGACCACGATTTCTCTGAAGACGCACAGCTTCATTCATTCCGGGGAGCGGCCGCATCGCTGTCCGCACTGTACGAAGACGTTCGCCACTTCATCGAAACTCAGCCGACACGTCATAACGCATGCGGACAAGAGGCCGTACGCCTGCGACAGATGTGCAAAGACTTTCAACCGCTCAGGTAGTGACTGGCGCGATCCTTGTAATGTTCAGCTGTTGGCTTCCGTTGCTTGACCTAAGCTTCTGTGTGATGTTTGGGATGTTGGGCGTTTGGCTTCCATAATTTGACATCAACTTCTTTCCAGTGTTTGGTTTCTTCAGCAGTTGGCTTCCGTGATTTGACATCAACATCTTTCTAGTGTTTGCTTTCTACAAGAGATGAAGTTTATTCTTTGACGAATACTTCTGTTTAGTGCTTGTAGTATTAAATGTAGTTGACCCGATACCAACTGGGTCGGCAGTTGGCTTCCACTGTGCAACCTTAGATTTTGTGTAATGTGATTCGCGTACGCGCGAACAGCCTTTGCGATGTTTCCGTTAATTTTTATTCGTGCACTTACTCAGGTGATCTGCGGCGACACTACACAAGTCTACACAACGAGCAACACCAGCTGCTTGATTGTGGTCAGTGCAATAAGTTGTTTGCTACCGAGTCCGTCTTGCAGAACCATCGACTGTCGCACAATCGTAGTCGGCCAACGGCGACCGGAGCGAAGTCTCCTGTGAGCGATATGGACGCAGTACAGCCGGGTGAGATTATGATGAATTGACGGCTGACTTGGTGAGGTCACCTTGGATTGGTGACCAACTCGGGTAGATGATGATTAAGCGAGAATTCGCTTGGACGTGGTGATTCACCTGCATTCCGGGCCGGGTTCAGGCGAGACAGAAATGCGTGGCGTAGGGGCTCTCGAGAAGAGTTCCCTGCCGTATTAGCGCATCGCGGAAAGCTTGAGATGGTGTGCCGACGGAGATCACAAGCGAAAGCCACGTATGGCAGGAGATTGGGAGGTCGCATTCATTTCCTAGGTGGTTTTCCTTTATTTTTCATTTAAAAAAAATTTAACTGCAATTTTTCCTGGGCCATCTGGTGATTTGAATCTCTGAGAAACTAATTTACGGATTTGCACGGATTTGCACGGATTTGCATTACTATACCTCCAACAAAAGTCATACAATGTGAAAGTTTGTTGAAACCCACCAAAGCCTTGAATACTGGTTTCGCTATCTCTCCCAAAGAGAAAGACATAATAATATTATTTATAAGAATTTTTTATATTATATATATTATGTTATATTGATATATATTAGCATTTATTATATTAATATACGATTATTATGAATATATTAGTAATAATTGTTAATGATAAAATAATTTGGAAATTTTTCCCAAAGAAGTAGCTAATCGAGAGTTGATTTAATTCATCGTCGTTGCAGAATGAACCTATTTGTTGATCTGTTTTATGCATTTGTTGATTTGTTTTTATGTATATTTGAAGTGTCCTTCGTTTTCAAATGACACCTTAAGGTTGTAGCAATCAAGTGTTATTTTCTCACCCTTGGCACGTGGTTTCGTGTAAATTATTGTTCACGCTTGCTTTACATGTATAAATTACAATGTATGTAAATATCTTGCTACGGCCAGAGCTGTATGGTACCGTTTTGCTTTTATCTATTGTCACCGCATGGCTCTCTTGCTTACAATACGTTCGTATTCGAACCTGTCTGCACACTCTCGGGAGATCTCGAAGTGAGGCGTTGCAAGCAGCTTTCTTGGGCGGTTAATTGATGTTGTAATCAACTGACAAACGTATGCGGAGTTGGCATTGTTATCAAATGACTAGGACATAGGCCAGACACTTAGGGACGGGTATTTGACATGTGTAATCAACTGAGCTGAGCACGGCTACTTGGCGGATGTAATCAACAAGACAAGGACAGTGATAGCTATTTATGGAAGCGCGAGCCGTTGAGGCTCGTCTCGGTTAGTCGTTTGACTTGATTCAGGCTGCGTTTTGTATCACAGGTTAAGGTTGTAGGATAAACGAGACATCCAAAAACGTAATTCAGTTTAAGCACGATTTCGTGGACAACGGCACTCGTATATACTGTAAAGTTGATCCACTTCATCAAATATTACCAGATGGTAAATCATGCATCAACTGTATTTTACCTCGCACAGCTACCTATAGTAGAGATATTGTTACGAACTCTGAAGCTCTGTTAGCTGGTGCGGTTTATTTTGAGCGTCATGAAGTCACAAGTCTGGCGACGATACAAAACTAGCCGCGCCAGAGCTAATTGCTTCCTACTTACAATTAGGCGCTAAATGAAAGTTCTCCATTGCCCATAGACCTTTAAATGAAAGGAGCGTGAACGCTTTTTGAACGCTTCCAAAATATATGTTTATATATTTATTGCTTATGATAACAATTGCATAATTGTATTTATCAAATGCTATTACGCATTACATATAAATTTGAATAATATTTGCTAGCAAATTGGGCAGCAGTGAGATGGTCTAACCATTCCTAATAATCAGGGCGTCACAACTGCCACATGCAAATCAGATATGAGTTCACATCAGGTAACGGGAAAGAAGAGGATTTTTTTACACTTTCCTCCACTGCCTTAAGGCTCAGCATATAAAGCCCACTCCATAGCGCAATTTAGAACTGGCCTCCAACGTTGGATCGATTGAACACATTAACAGGGTTAAATCTAAAGATTCTGTCCCTAACAAATGAAGGCTGCGAGGCATTCCGAAGAAAGCTTCATCGCGAACCACTCAAAAGAGAAGCGACAGGCGATTTTATCATTTGACAAAAACATACAAGAAACGCAAAGTGGTTGTCAAAAATTTCTCTTAAATTACAAGCTACAAAAGACGTAAAACTCTTGCTGAATTTACTGCTTTATAAAACTCAACGCATCCAGTAATAATGCTAGCAAAAATACGTTTCATTTCAACTAGCTATCAGTTTTAAACGTAGAAACTGACCACAGAAAAAACAAACAAACAAACATACAAACTAAGAACACGGAGAAACACCAGACAAGACTGTTACTTTTTTTCGACCCATAAGCAGCCTGGAAGCTGACCGGCGTCCGGGTGATTGGCGGACACAAGTCCGTAGAAACTAAACCGGCCACGGCCACACGGCCACTGGAAGCATCTCAGAGACAAAATTTTGGCTAGGAAAAAAAAGCAGAATTTGCGTAGAAAAGATTCCAAACGAAACCACATGATCCGCTTCGGTTCCTTGTCCTATTACAAGGTCAAGAATCAAGCATGATTCTAGAAGTTTTCTCTAAGCGCAGTCTGATTGTAGCACATTTAATATCAGGGCTACTGGCGATCATGAGTATTAGCACGAGCGATCTCCTGTGAATCTCTAATAGCTATCTCTAACAGAATGCTACGCGGACAAAGCCGCTGACGATGCCGATACAGCCCTGCGCCATGACAGTTTCTGCACTGAGATGCGAGAGTTTCGGTCTTTTATTTTCGGAAGCCCTATCAAGCCCTGTTGATGGGAGCTACCGATACCTTTCCACACGGCTAGACCTAATCAACCACCGGCAATGGTCGGCATGCGAAAGCTCGGCAGATACTGAGAACTGTTGGGATGCTAAAACCTCGCCAATTACCGAAAGGTGCATGCATGCTGAAACCTTATCAGCTAAGGACGATCCTCGTCATGCGAAAGCTCGACAGATGCTGAGAACTGTCGGGATGCTAACACCTCGCCAGTTACCGACAGCTGCATGCATGCTGAAACCTTATCAGCTAACGACAAATCTCGACATGCGAAAGCTCGACATATAATGAGAATTGTCGGGATGCTAAAACCTTGCCAGTTATCGAAAGCTGCATGCATGCTGAAACCTTATCAGCTACCGAAACAATAGCAAGTAACTGACATGATTAAATAACAAAAACCTCAATCAATAAGGTCTACTGGACCATTCAACGGCAAAACTGAAACATCATAGAGCTCATAGACAAGCTAATCCCAATCATAAGAAAAAATACGAAATAGGGCATCTAGATTCAGGAAACCGTTTGCCAGGACTCGCTCGCTGCATGCTCATTTTATAAGGATGTCAGCCTACTCAAAGGACGATTCGTCCTAACCAAGGTCGATAAGCTGCTTCTGACATGTAGTGACGGTGCGAACGACCACAAATATTAAGACAGCGTTAGTAAGTACACAAAAGACAGCGCATTGTTTTAGAAAATTACTGACTTCCAGTAGTGCGACAGGTAAAAACAGGATCCGGCTGGTAAACCGCGTACAGAAGGGGGCAATTACACCCTCATAACGCGATGTCGCTCAATACAGCGACCAAGGCAGTGGGTAGCCCGAGACACTTCTCCACACGCAAAGACACACGCACAGACTCGCGCACGCACATATACACCTACACACTCACTACCCCCGCCCACATATACACTCACACATACCGCCAAGGGTGAGTTTAAACAAATATACAGGAGTCCGTTGGCCATCTATACGGAGAGTAGTTAATAGGCAAATTCAGTACTTAAATTGTCTCAAGCACAGCGAGAAAGCCTCGACAAGCGATCGTCCAGACCTGTGTGAAGTACCAACGCGGAACTGCATTTGATCAGTAGCATCTTAAAAAATAAATATGAACATTCACCAATAACTGAGGCGCTGGTTACACGGACTTCGTCCTTGGCAAGCACGACCCGTTCGCGGCCATCACCTCCTCCACGGCAAACTTCCAAGCTTTGATGTCTTCTTCATTATCAGGCTGCATGGAAAGAACATAAGAGCAATACAAGAAAATAACCCGATGTACCAGCCAGATGAATCTATGGCCGCCAGCTACTGACGGCACTCTCAAAGCTACTGCCTAAGTGATACAAAAAAGAGCAAGCCATTCACAAGAGCATGTGGCAGTACCCTCTAACCAGACGGCAGCGATAATCCTCAATTCGTTTAACTTTCTTCACCATTATAGAGGTATCGAAACGTTGCAATAGACTCCATTTTCAATAGAGCATTTCTGAACGACAAAACGGCACCATACGCTGTACGTACAAATCACCAACTATATAAAAGAAATCTGTAAAGCCTACTGTGCGGAATACAAAATAGGTGCTTCATTGGCCATCGAATACAATATTACTAACGCGGAAGTTAACTTATTCGGAAGGGATGGCGAAGTAGTAAAAAAAAAAAAGAAATGCTAGATATGCATGATGGGATTAAGAATATCGACGAATTTTTACGCAAACGCTAACCCTTTCACGATGATTTCGGAACAAGCTTGAACTATGGCTCGACGAACTGGGCGGTATGCCACAAAAGAGGTTGGACAGGACGGCGAGAGCTCGAAAGGCTCGCAAGCAAGCACGACACAAATAATTGCTCGGGTGAAAGGATTCGAAAGAAAGGGCCGCTTTGCAACCTGACGCACAACTACAAGGCTTGGACCGTGGATCGCACGGATTGCGGAGAACCCCAAGGAATCGTGATTCCTTGGGTTTCTCCGCAGCCATGTCAAGGATGATTACCTATGGCGTCCCTGCTCGCCAACCCCCGTCTTCAACCGAGACTCCATAAGCAGAGTTCGTGCCCACCACACCCGTCTTCAGCCGAGACTCCATAAGCAGAGTTCGTGCTCACCACCCCCGTCTACAAACGCGACTCCATAAGCGGAGTTCGTGCCCACCACACCCGTCTTCAATCGAGACTCCATAAGCAGAGTTCGTGCCCACCACACCCGTCTTCAGTCGAGACTCCATAAGCAGAGTTCGTGCCCACCACCCCCGTCTTCAGCCGAGACTCCATAAGCGGAGAGATAGTCAAAGCTCGCGGAAGGGTAGTTGACTTTGGCATCGCGTTCAGGAACAACCTTGGCATCGTTCAATGCAACTGAACTTGAAGTTCGAGTCCCCTGACTTTTAAACAAGAAGCGCTTAATCTGGCTTTAGGGCGAAGGCTTTCGAACATGCTCAACCAGGCCATGCAGAAAAGGGCGCAGGGGCTTTTCTTTTATTTCTCCAATAAAAGATCAAAATAGAAATCGGAAAGTTCATACATTGCCAAGCGTTAGTTCACCATGTCCCGTAAGGCTGTAACGACCGAAAAAAAAACCTACGAGTCACAAGAACACTCTCGATGTTGCGCGCATTTGTGCGTTTTTGTTCCGCAGCCATATTTTACTGAGAACTTTGCATTTTTACACGCGACTATCTCCGACGGATGCCAATACCGGCATCAACCCACGCAGCTTTATAT